>OMLP01022055.1:0-49755 GCA_900302685.1 Spondyliosoma cantharus | reverse complement strand
GGGGCTGGGGAGGAAGTGGATGTCAATGTAGGACGTAAACAGAACAAAAAACAGCAACGCATATTTCAAGGAAGAAACCAGAGGAATAATTAGAATGGATGAAACCAGCACACATAAAAAATGTAACAGAAAGACTCCCAAGCAGAAGCACACTAACGGGTTGTTAAATATTCATGATAAATAATAATACAGATGCAAAGCAGGGTGGGGTGGGATTTTGCATATACAGAGCTATTATCAGATGCTCCTACACATCCTGGGTTGTTGGGCATTTTATAGCTCTGTTGTTACACAACAGTTAATGGATTGCCACACTGACGCAAGCACATATTCAAACATCCACATTATCTGTTTCCCCTGTGCTGCTTCTCATCGCGTTCAGAGTTCAACACAGCCACAGTCTGCTACTGTTCACCGTCTAATGGAGCTGCAAGGAAAATTGTCATTGTCGATGAATCCTTCCTCAACACGATATAAAGCAAACAATGCTTTTAAAAACCTCTGCAGTTTTACATAACTTCCTGTTTGGAAGACATTTCCACACTTTAATAATCCATCTACAATCAATACTCTGTCCAGTAAAGCAGATTTTCAACCACTTAACCTCATGATTACACTCAATAAAGCAGAGGAGACTAACCAAGGTCAACTGGCTGTAATGTTCAAATGTGAAAAAAATAAATAAATACAAAACAGGATTATAAGAGAGGCTGAAACTAGGGCAACATCACACTAAGATCACACTGTTCCAGCACTGGACAAAGGCGTCATACTGCTGCTTTGTAATAATATTCCTTGTTTCATCACTGAGAAATGACAACACAGATAATTTATCTTCAGATGCACCCCCCCTCACCTCTGTGCGTCACACATAACATAAATGACACATATGACTCAGCTAAACTAGAAATATAACAAAATAAAACACAGAGACTTGTTTTAGGACACTACATTTAGATTCAGTCTGCCAGGTAATGGCTTTTCAATGGTACATTAGCTCCAACAGGTGGAGGGGCTACAGCTGCTGCATCCTACACGACAACAGGATCAGTTGCAGAAGTCACAGTTGTGCAAAAGAGGTCAAGCTGAAAATAGCATTTTGTTCATAAGAATGTGCTGTTAAAAAGTAATTCTGTTCAGTTCCATTTTGAAGTGTTGTGTTGAGTCTCTTGTGCTTCACCTCTCACATTCAGAAACGTTTCTGCTCAACGTATTGAACCAAAAGGATACAACCAATCACTTTTAAGACAGGAAAATTGGTTTTCAACCGGGGCCACACAATGAAAAGAAATGTTCAACAATGGCCAAAGCTAGTTGCCGGGGGCAACCATTAACGTCAAGGCTCAAATATGACTAATGATTTGCTGGATCACCTATTTTTCCACGCTGTCTGTCTTTGTGCTGACGTCTCAACGAAGCATAAAATCATGTCTTTGCAGTCATTACACTGTTATTGTTCATGTCCACAAGTACGTATGTGTCGCTGATGAATACCTGCATCTGACAAGACGCTGGTATGGTTTCATATTACAGTCTCAGCAAAACCAGACAGAGAAAACTTCTATAAGTGTATAGTATGTGATTGTGTCTTGAGCAATCTCTATGTGCGACTGTTCATTAAGTAAACAAACTACAGCTATTTTGCCGTTTCCAGACACCAGCTGTAACGATGATTAACTGAATGTATTTATGTGTGAAACATCCTCGTTCTTCTTTTATAAGCATTTCTAAAGGTCACAGAAATAATCTCCCCATGACATTCAGGCACAACACGACGTCAGCTCACATACTTGAGTAATTGTTTGCAAAAGATATTTTTAAAAATATATTAAAAATGGTGCACCTTCTCACACTAGCACAGCTAAGCGTGTCTGTTGCATTGGGGAACAGTGTTCTGCAATTAGCAATATATATCTCAGGGAGTTTGTGTTGCTTAAGCCGTTACGCCGAGTTAATGACCAGAAACTGGAGAGTCTATATTTTAGATCTACCATCTGGGATTTCTGACTACTGCACACATAAGACAGCAACAGTATGTTTGGTAAAACTGCCAACAGTCTTCTGCGTAAACCAGCATTCACAACAATTTGTGATTGTGACTTGTGACACAGGAGACACAGATCATTCAGTAACAACAACTAATAAATGTAAGAGATTAAAATGATATCTGAAAGGCTCTCCGTGTGTGCAGCTGTGTGAGTGTATTGCTTACTGTAGCAGCTCTGTATCACTGAGTGCGGTAGACTGCAGCAGGTGGAGTATATGCGAGGACTCTGAAGACGTGCTGATATCTGCTTCTCTTCCGGCTTTGGCTGTCAGCTTGTAGAGACTAGAGCAGCTGAGAGCCAGCTCCAAGGCATCCATCCAGCACCGGCCTGGAGAGAAAGACACATTATTAGAGACGGGAAGGAGAGCCTTCATTAAATTCAATTCATAAAAAAAGAAAAAAAAAATCAGCAACCAAACATAAACCTCACCGTCGGACTCAGATGCTGCTCTGAAGATCAGGTAGTTGCTGGGTAGCGGCTGCGTGATGGAGCCAACGTTCTCTCCTTTGGGACCCTGAGCATATGGATAAACCAGTGAGTCACGCTTCATGCCATTTTAGTCATGTTGTACCAACAGAAGCAAATGGCTCTCTCAAGGGCTGTGAGCTTAATGGAGCACTGAACAGGATAATTGTCACTTAAAAACGACTAAAATTAGAAAACTGAGTGTCAATATGCACTACAAAATCAACTGAAATCAAACACAATCAAAGAGAACGGTGCTTTTGTTTTAATCAAGCAGCGCAAGTAATCCCTGCATTTTCATTCAGTGGTGAGAAATCACTGTTGAAAAGAGCTTTTTTTTCCACAGCTGGACAGACTATATGATGCATGGCTGTTCATTTCTAGTTTGTAATTAATTGTATAACATTTCTGTCCATCTTTTCTGATATAACCACTAGGAGGCACTGAAGGGACACATTTCCAAACCTACACACAGGGGCATTGTCAGTGTTTGCATAAGCACAAACCCTGTTGCTTGTCGCAAAAATAGATCAGACTTAATTAAATCTAATCTGTAATTATATATAGAATCATCCTGGAACTACATGAAGAGTTTTATTTAAATCCTAGTCTGAAGTCTTCCTGATCATCTGTTATTATCAGGTTTATACAAATGCCGGCCTACAAACATGTCTGACCTTGACAGCCCAGATGGATTTCTCCAGTGGGTGGTAGAGCTTGAAGCAGAAGCCGTCCTTCTTGGAGGGTCTTTCAATCAGTTTGCATGCGCTGAGCAGGATGGTGCCCACCCAGTGGTCCGTTTTGGGTGTCTTATAGATCAAAAGAACTCCAGGCTTCAGAGCACACCACAGCTTGGTCCAACTCTTCAAAGAGCCACGGATCTAAAGACAGAAGAGCGGATGACAAGAAAAGAGTATCACAAAAAGTGGGAACACAAGACATATGATAAGATTCTACAATTACACATAACAAGAAACTACAGGAGTGACACGCACGGTGCAAAAAAGGGTTAACTTTGTGTTTAGTAAAGTGATTATGAAATCATTCTTAGCTGCGGCATTGTTCCATTATTGCACACCAAATGTGCAAACTACAACAATGATGATAATTAGCAAAAGGTGTAAACGACAAACCAGACAAAGTCTGAAGCATGCTGTCAGTGTGACAACAGAGATATAATTATTCTGGGAGTCGATACAGTGGCTCTGTTAAATACTAAACATCCCGCACCTTTAGCCAGTTGGACATGATGACGACACTGGGATCTTTTAGTGCGCTGAACAGTTCTTTGGCTGCCCGTTTCTTTTCTTGCCTGTAATTCTGCTTTTGTACCTGTGAAACAGATAAAAAAAAAGAAAAAACAAAACACACAGATGAGTCATCAGTCCCACTGGTAAGAGGACTGGACTGGGAGCATCAACACTAGGTGGAAGCAGAGTCTAACAAAAGCTTAAAATCATGCTATCATACAGTCTTCTTTGATAATCGTGAACATGATCAACTGTTAATCATTTAAAAAAGGTTCACAATTAGCACATAGAGTAAATGGAAAGACATTTAAAAAGCGTACACAATAGCTCGTGTAGGTTTACACCTCTGACAGAGATGCAGAAGAGCAAAATTAAATGAACCACGATTAATCTAATTCAATAACAAATAACTTTTTGAACAACAGCCTCATGCAAGGAAGTGATGTGTACCTTGAGAGACTCCTTCCGGGCAAGCTTCTCTGTTGGGGAGGGGCAGTCCTTCTCAACACCATTAAACATCCTGGACTCAGACTGGAGGAGAGAGGAGAGAAGACCGTCAGTGAGGACGCAGAGAAGACATATAACAACTTCTGTAGAGACTTTAGTTGGAGACAAGTAGCCAAAAATAAACAAAACTTTTAACGGATTAACAATGAGGACAGAGTTTTAAACAGACTTTTGAGATCATATCATGGAAGATAATGGTGTGGCCTCATTAAACAAACAAAGCATGTGATGCATTACCACAAGAGTTAACTAAATTAACTTTGTTGCATTGTGAAAAACACATTGTTTAATGTTTCCCTTCGCCATGTAGCACAACTGATCTACCACAAGTGTGTATGAGGCAGGTGGGTGGCCCTTTCAATCGGTGAGCTCTGGCGCTGTGACCACAAACCCACTGACTTCCGCGGTTAGGCAGCAAAGGGCCCTGACTGTTTGATGGTCCCCTCTGATCACTAAGTGGAGGTTTGAATCTCAGTGGTAAATTGTGCTGCGATTTTCACTGCAGTGTGTAATTACATAACTCCTTGTTCTGAATGCACTAAACCAATATGAGTCAATAATATTTGGGGAGCCCACACAAGCGCTTAGTTTTATCAATTTGTGCTGAAAGAAGCTGTTCTGAAAGCGTAGGACACTGCTGCAACCCTGAATAAATGACAACATGCAAGGATGAGCCTGCGCTCAGCCTCCTATTGTCCCATAAAGGCTTTCAGGACGGAAGAAGGGCAAAAGGTCAGAGATGCAGCTGCGCCTGTGAATTATTCCACATATAAAACAGGCGAGACGAGGCGAGACGACAAGAGGAGCGGAGAGGAGACAAGACATGACGAGGTCACCCAGTTGCCATTGGAAACATTTACTGACCACTCTTAATTATTATTATTGAAAGATGCAGACGGATTGTTACGACTAATACATCCAAAGCAAGAGAGGCAGCACCAGCACCATAAAGGTCTGGATTGCCAAATAAATGGCTCGAGGTGTTAAAGACACAGTTCCCACCATGGCCCTGACATATAAAATCAAACAGCTTTTATTAATTCCTGGTATGTTCGGGTTGATTTACCTGGTTTCCATTTTAAAAAAGGCACTGAATGTTTGAAATAAGTTGGAAATCATTTGTAAAATTCCCTGATATAAATTGTAGGTCTGTCTACTTAAAATCTTGATGTTTCAAGCAATCAGAGGAAAATAAATCATCACAGAATACAAAAGGCAAGCAGCTCACCTAACGAGTCAGTTAGACTGAGCTGCTGAAGAGCTGCCCAATCAGGTACCGTGTTCTTACCTTGCTGCCTGGTGATTGGGCAGGACTAAGTTCATTACTCAGCATGGAGAGACCGTCCCTGTCTGTCTCACTGCCTGGTGGGAACCCACAACACACAGTCACATACAAATGAACTCTGCCATTAAACCTGCTGACAGACAATCAAAGCATGGCAGCCCAAAAAGCAGCTAATATGCAGGTATGAGGTTTGTTGATTTAAATGCAGTAAGTACAGCCATCATGTCACACACACTGGAATATCGTGTTTAGTCATATTCACATTTCATTTGACACATTTGACCTCTTGGCCTCTTTACCTGGGCTGAGGTTGTAGAGGTCGTTGTCTCCTCCATACGACAGGTTCCGGGTGAGGGTGCTGGGGTCGATTTTGGGTGGGGAGGTGGCATTGGGGCACAGAGAAAACCTCCGATGGAACAAATTCTCCTCCTTCATCCTGACAGCCTGCTCGTCCTCTGCGAGGGAAGAAGCACAGAGGGAAGACAGGAGGGAAGGGAAGATTTGGAAACACAGGAAGAGGGAAAATTTTAGATTATTTTTTTTAGATTAGAACAAAATGTTTCTTTCAGGATTTTTGCATGAATCCATTTATTAATCTAATATTAGGATTTACAAACAGAGACTCATCCTGTCTTTGTAGCTCTTATTCTTTTGAATATAATCTTACTTGTTGTCTCTCCTTGCGTCACAGACTCTGATCTCTTAAACTCTGTGTATATCAATCGTTCTGTCTGGACCCCCACTGTTTCTGTCCTCTCCAGCACTGACAAAGACCTACTGTACCACAACATGTCAGCCTGTCCACATAATAGCACTGTGCATGGCTGTGACAGTGTATGCGACAGACAGCGGGACCCACTGTCCAAGACGACCCCCCACACACCATCACCACCACCACGCCTCCATCCTCTGCTTCTGCCTGCATCAACAGGCTACAGTCCACAAATTGCTTCGCCCTTAAAAATGCTGCTTCCTTAGTCATTCCCTTAATATCCACAAGGATCCCACCGACTAATGAGATGCACGTCTCTGCACACAAATGGGGACAAATTCAGCTACTGCAGATGTGTTACAGAATCAGGCTGCGGCTCTGCAGTCTCATGCTGTCACTGTTGCTTATTTACAGCTGTGAGTGGATTAGTCATATTTTCAGGAAACAATGGCCACATACAGGAGACAAAAACAAGCACATACATAAGAAACCTTATAGGTCTGCACCTACTGAGACAAAACTGTGTCAAGACTTCCATTCTCCTGTGCATCTGTGCTCTGTTATGACATGTTTTGTTTTTCTTTGATACCCGGAGACTTAATGACGAAGCACTTAGCCTCACATTGCCTGTTTTGTCCTCTCTATTATGCTTTGTTTTCTCCTCTACTGAGCTCTATCGACAAGTTGTAAACTATTCATAGCATGTTAAACAACTGCTAAGGGCAGCGAGCTGATCAGAGCAAATTCGAGCTGACGGTTAAACACTGAGGTAAATGGAGCGTAGCTGTTACCACCTGGGTCTGTTTGGACGGCCACAATGCGCTCCGCTCAGATCAATATAATCCCATTCATTTTCTTTCAGTGCACAAACACATACAGTAGACACGACCCTCTGACTCCCAGCCTACAGAGCAGTCTCGCCTACAAGTCCTCAATTATGACCAATCCAAGAGCAGAGTGTTACATAAAATTCATTCAGAGAGCGTTTTCTCAGACTGATTCATCTTTCTCCCACATCATTCAACTGTTATTACACCGGTGCAGTATGTCACTGGGTATATACTGCTAAGTGACAAGAGGAAAACCTGTAGGTTGAAAGTGGCTTGAATTGGAAACCAAGCACACTCACATCCGTATACTCATCACACCACTCCCTGCTCCCCTTCCCTCCGTTTTCTAACCTGCTTCTGTGACTCACTCTCCTCCTGACTCCTTTCCGATCTTGCAATCTCTTCTCTGCATTCCTTCCTACTGCTCTCTGCTCCTTTGTCCTTTCAAACAGGCAGCTATGAACGACCAAGATATGAGTGAGAAAAGGTACATTTATTCTTCCCGAAAAAGGAGCCTTTTTTTTGTCCTTGTGGGACAGGTCTATAAATAGCATTCGGATGCTGCAGTGCATGTGTGCATGTGTCGTACAGTCCTTAGCCCGGCAGGCTGCATGGAAAAGAGCATGAAGCTTTGGTGCTACAGTAAACACAATAGGTTGTCAAACTGTCCCAGGCCAGTCACACACAGAGAATTAACACCACTTACAGTACTGACCCGAGGGCGGGTCAAGACATGGGCAGACATGCAGACTGACAAGAACCAATCACAGCTGGTTCTCGCAGCTGCAGGGCGGGATTCGTTGGGAGAAAGTGTAAGACCATATTACGCAGCCTAGCCTGAGCATGGGTGTGGAATCCATGCATGCTTAATGTGTTTGTGTTGTGTGTGGGCCTTATAGAGGCCGGTCCAACAGTGTTTGTGCAGCGAATGACGTAAGGGTAAAAAATGAGTGTGTGGCTGTGCATACGTGACAGTGTGTGTGTGCCTGCCTTGTTGCTGCAGACTGAAGGGAGGATTACACATGCACATGTTGTAGTGCCAAAGAAAAGAGAACTAGCCAATCCACGCAACAGTGGTGGAGCAGGCAGCACACACACACCAGCAGTTGTGTGAGTTACAATAAGAAAAAACAGAACCATAACTATCCATAAATTCAAACTACAGCCATTGTATTACTGAGGATGTGGGCTATAAATTGACAAGTTGATCAATTGCTGCTCGTCAGCAACAGCAATACTAGTCAGTTAAACGTATTATTTAAATTACACATTGACATAATTTGCGCATACACTGTCATGTCTTCCTTTTTCCTAGGCTTTATAAATATCGAGCACCTGTTACTAATGCAGTGTCTGAGATGCAGCAGTTAACTGGCATTTGTAATGATTTGCAAGAATAATGTGCATTGTTGCATACTCACAATGCGGGGCACTTTAAAAACAGGATTTTTTTAATTAAAGAATGTGATTTAAAGTGTTTTCTGCTGCTAAATGTAGCTGCAGTTAGCCATTAAGCTCAGTTAACTGTGTAGCTAGTGGTCATATTAGCTCTCTCTGCCCAGACTGGGAGCTTGGAGCACCTGGGGAGTGTAGTTAATAAACGCACGTCCGACATATAATCAAAACTGTTATTTCTTTATACAGTATTTTGTTGGTATCTCCAATTTTTTTAATTTTCAAACAGAAATTCTTGCATATTGCACCTTTGAAGAAGTAAAAGAAGATGCAGTGTGTGCCACGGTGAGACATCAACAGATAATCACTTTGACAAATATTGTGAGAGGAAACTATTCAATGTGAGTCCATGGAGGAATTCAAGCACCGCTTTCTTGCCCCTAGACAGTCATTCTACCCTCTGACTGACCTTCTATTAATACTGAAACACAAAATGCAATCGTGCCAAACCTCAACTCACATAACTCACTCTACACAGTACCTAAAGTTTGCCAAGCTAGGCTAGCATTCACTTTATACAACACAGTTATGCTACACAGGTGCTAGGCTAATATTTACCCTGTGATAGCAACATCTTGCAAAAGATAACAGCAAGGCAACAGCGCCAGTCCAGTCAATAACCCACATTCATGTGTCAAACATTAACCTTGAACTTTGAGAAGGACAGACTACCAACAACAACAAAAGCATGTGACCCACAGTTACCTTGTCGAGGTGAAAGCACTTGACTTGTTGTCACATGGGGCACGCTCGTTATTAGTAATCATTACACCAACGGGGAGGAGGAGGTGGGAAAAACAGAGGGAGGGGTCTGGAAGGGAACATGTTGACATGTTCTAACCTGCACAGTTTATTGTTTACATGCTTGACTGATCTAACTAGCATACATCTTCAGTCTCAGGGAAATACGAGGCAGGCTGCCTGATAGTAACCTTGGCTGAGTTAGGAAAAAGTCAGTTTGCTTTTTCGTTCCACAGGTCCAGGTTTAGTGGGTAGACCAGTTCTGCAAACAGTTCATAACATAAATTCTACGCACAGACGCTGTATTAGAACCTGCTGAGAGACTGTTGACTCAATTAATTGAGCACATGTACACATGCACAGGACACTGAAGCAGCAGGGTGACATGGTCTCATGCTGGGTTTGGCAGTTGCACAAAGGACATTTCTACATTAACGCGGCCATATTTAAAAACCCATCTCTTCCTGTTCATACTGGTCTTTACATCCACACTATTTGCATCATAATTTTCACACATCGAAAGTGTGCTTTTCAAACACAATCCCAGTCTCAAGCTTTATCCAAAACCTTGGCATGTGTTTAAAGACTGTCTGTGTCTGTACAGACACTCCCTGTCATTTGCTAATTTGCATAAATCCAAAAGCCACACATTACATGCATACACACACACATGTCAATACCTTTTAGTCATAATGGGGTTAACTGTTTTTAGTTGACATCAAATCATGGTTTTATAATGGAACTGTCTGACAACTGAAACTGAAATATAAATACATATCAATGAGCATACATAGTTTCTGAAACAGAATTACAGCAGTAGTCTATAATCTAATATTTTTAGTCTCATAGCATCTGAAACCAAGTGGAGTAACCAGACTGCATCTGTCCCTGTTTGTGAAGTAAGACATTGTTGTTTATCAGGTGATAGAGGTCAACCCAGTATCTGTGTTCAGGTTATCATATTAAATTTGTTAAGCTTAATTTATACACTGACATACAAACTGTCAAACTCCATATGACATATCCTGCCTTAAATAGAAGTAGTGTTAAGTTCCCTGATTTAGCACTCATGTTGGCCCTCCACGCTCCACCCCTGATGTCGTTCCACCATATGTATCTCTGCAATTACACGCACCAAGTGTCAGACTCAGAACACATTCAAATATAAAATTTAGCTGAATGTAAAATACATCCAGTTTATGAAATGAGACAAACTAGATGTTCATTAGATGGTTTCTATTCCCTTCACAGACTGTGAATTTCTGTTGCTTTATAAGTATCTCATAATCCAGCACTGAACTTCAAATATCAATTCAACTGTGAGAGAAATAGTTGACCTGTAATGACCTGATCATATTCAGAATTAACAGCGCAACAGACCATTTGAAGTAGGTTCACCTTGTGATCCAGCTGAGAGTGCTCTGAAAATGGTGCTTTTGCACAATCTATTGGTTTCATCAGTAAACTTAGCTAGTAATGGTATTTTGTTTTTTCTGAAAAGTAGCAGCGAGCAAAACCACCCTAAGCCGCCAATCACAACACTACGTGTGCACTGAAATGAATTCAAATGGATTGCGAGTCATTTCAAATCCATTTAAACTTGACGTTGGGAAGAAATGACAGCCTTATCCTGCATCTGTCTGACTAGCGTAGTACTCTTGTGATCATTAACAAGATTATTAACGTCAGATTGAATCAGAACACCAGACAAGTAAAGATCTGTAACGATTCTGAGCGTTTAGCTACGACTGTCTACAATAAACCTGGGTAAACATTTGTGGTTATCAGTGACCTGTAGCGCTTGTTCCCTACCACCGGACCGTGGAGTGGAACAGACCACAGAAGATTTGCTTCCTGGCAACAAGGATATGATATTGTAACGCAAAAAAAAAAGGTGAATAGGAATCATATTACTTAATAGACAAATATGAACTATTTTGTGGTAATTACCATGAATTTGGCATGTTTCACAACAAGTAAAACATAGTCATCATTTCATCATCACCTACTTGCCTGCTCAAGCGGATCTCTGCTGTGGCCCTATGAATGTTGGAACCAGCTAACACGAGAAAGCTCGACACTTTCTTCAGAAGTTGACGGGAGATAAAAGACATGATGTGTGTTGACCTATTTTTAGACCTGACCCTTATTTCAGTCGTGACCCCCTCCATGCCAACAGGTCCACAATAATTCTGTCCATATAAAAATGGCCTGTGATAGAAAAGAGGTTGGGAAGGGTTGGATACACATCTTGAGCTAACACAGGAGCTGTGTGGGACGATATTATATAAATAATTTAAAAAAGTGCCTCCCTGACTGATGCAGTTTGCCACATTTAAAAAATGCAAATGCATCTAGGAACACAGTGACATACATTTAGTCTCTAACATTGGGTAGTGGGAACAGCTATAACATAAAAATATACCTTATCATTTTTTCATTAGAAAACATATATTCTTGACACCTACCTCAAATTTTCTTATGACAGTTCAAGACACAAAGGCTATAAATTATAAAAAAAGAAAGTGGGTATTGAGAACACCAGGCTTGATACAAGAAAAATATGTGTGAGAGTGTGACAGCATCGCACCACTGACAGCCAGCACCAAGCCAGCTGTTGCTAATATGATGGCTCAGATTAAGTCCAGACACTCCTTCCATCCTTCCATCAATCCATCTGTCCTCCTTTCAACACCCCCAACCCTGTTAACCCCCCGTCTCCAGTGACGATGGGACTAATGGATGGCTGTATGACCTAGATTTACACCAATAGGCTGTCGCCAAGTACAGTAAGTGCATCAACAATGCACACTGCAACATACTGTAAATGGTGTAATGAGAGAGATGGGCATACAGATCCACACAAGCAGCAGACATTTCCTCTTCCATTTGCTCATTTCAACTACTGCTTCTCATTCTACTGCTGCAGGAGGACTGCTCACAGCCAGTTTCTATCTTCACAACATCTACATTTTTAATTGCGTCCATTATTCATGCACAAGAAACACCAGAAACACTGTGTAGTTATTCATCTACTGCTACATCCTGTAAAACATTTAACTATTGCCAAGAAACACGATAAAAATGTTTTCTTTCCAAACACAGTTTTGTATTTCCATCAACAAAAATGAGAAGGAAAATAAAAACTACTGGTGCAATAACATGTGATGGTCACAGCTCCAAGTTTTTAAGCTGTTTTTCTGATTGAGAAATGAACGAAACAGCCACAAACTTTCATTCAGAAGCTCGTAAAATCTCGAGGTGAACACAAATAAATGAAATATCAAAAACTGAAACTACTATGGAAGAGGACATGAAGAAGGCAAAACTAGGTCTGCTGTTAGACAGGAGGCGCACAGGAGGCTAATTTAGTGACACTCAGTGGGAGGATGTGTGGTTTAGTTGTTCTATTCTGAGTCTGGCGGGGGTTGCAGGTGTATTTTAAGGAACTCACATGGAGAAAATGCCTTCCAGCCAGACTTCTCAATTGATCCTACTTAAAATAGGAAATCCCCTTTGTTGTGTGGGGACTGTGGTGGTCATGGCAAACCTTCCCTACACCACTGTAACCGCAATCTCCACCCTGTTCTACCCAGCACGGCCCTCCTCGATGCTGCTGCAATGTCAACAATTGTACATGATGCGACTTGAATTTAGACTTCTTGCCCAGCTCTGACATGAGGTGAAGGAGAAGAGGGGCTGATTAAGGATTTGTCATTTGGTCAGAGTGCCTCCATTGTTCCTTGTGATTCAGGTTAGACTACTAGGAGACACAAACTCCCTTCGTACACACAGCCAGTTCCTGAGAAACAGTGGTTTCTGTCAGGGAGAAGGGAAAATGCAAAGTAAACATAGCCTGAAAGTGAGACTGAAGTTTCCCTACAAGAGGGTGGGAAATGAGCTCAGATTCTGGCCCAGCCTGAAGGTGAAACTTCAGGGTGCAAGATTAACCAACAGAGCCAGAGATATGGCTACATCAAAACACAAGAACGGATCCAAAACAAATTGTGTATTATCACTGCCTCTTGTGTGCCTGTGTTTATGGACTTTTGTAATCATGAATCGACTAGGCTTTCCACAATTTCAACACTTTCACACTCATGATCGGTATTACATGATACACCATCTTTTGACAAGAAAAGACACTCACTATCTGTAGTCCTGTGTTTACTGCCATTCCAAACTGAACATTTCCTACGGCAGTAGCTTCACAATAAAAGCATTTAACTGGTGAAACACCAGGTTAACTTTTATTTTGAGTAGGCTTGTAACAGGAAATGCAACATGTCCGGTTAGCAATGCTATTGTTTGTCTAAAGAGCAAAACAATCACTCATTTTTTGATGCAAGTCAATTTTAAATGTCAGGGAGCAGTTTTATTCAGTCTGTGGAGTAATGGAGCCAGAAGGAATCATAGATGTCAGCAAGGTAACAAACTCTTTTCACCTCATTAACTAAATCTGATTTACTGCCAAATAGGCATTTGGTTTTTCACTTTAACAACAGAGCCATCTTCTTAGCAGTCTACAGTCCTTACTCTTGTCTCGTTACAAGTAAAATCTTACTTCACCAAGCACATCGCCTGAAATCTTGAGGGGGGAAAAAATAGCAGCAGTGTAAAATATCAATATTAACTACAGACGTATGACCAACCTCAGACCTGATTTCAAACTAGTTTTATTTTTTTTCTGTAACTAATTAAAGTAATCTGAAACACAAGTCTGGTGAATAGTCAAGCTAAGTTAGCTCAACCTAGAATCATTTTCATAATTTGTATGTATAACTATTTTGATGAAACAGGCATGTTCTCTTTTCTTGAACCTCTACGATTCACCAACCCTTTGCTCCAAGCACTGGAACCATGTTTGACCTGGTAGACAGACCAAGCCAGCTGGCTGTCTATATGGTTGGATGGAGGCCAGCGAGGGCTGTGTGTGAGAACCAGCCTTGGGCAGGCCTAGCCAGGCTGAGCTGATGAATGCAGTGGTGCCAAGCATGGCCCATTTGTTTACATACAAATGTGTCAAACGCACATGTACAGGCACAGAGAGACAGAGGCACTCCCTGAGCAATCGTAACTATCAGAAGACTTTAATAATGTTCTTTGAGAGGCTGCAGCCATGACTTTGACTTGCACCAACACATCCCTCCATTGATTTCGTTTTCAGGGTGTTCTCTTAGAACATCATTGGCACAGGGCAGGTTCAACAGCATTAAAGATCATTACAGTGGATCAGCAGAATGAACCTGACACAGAAACAACATCTGACTACATGATGCATGAAAATCAGCATCTGCAGACAGATTCCCACATACAGACCATGCCAGAGGATTGGGGCTACTGGGGTTGTTGTCAATAAACATGGTCAGGCTGCAGCTCATTTAAGCCTCTTACGGATTTTCTGATGATAAATAAAGTCAGCATCATCTAAGAATTATTCTTTTCAGAGTTTAATCAAGTATGCCTGGTCATAATATTTAATGATGTAAAAAAAAAAAAACACTACTTTAAAAACACTACTTTAAAAGAGCCTTCGTAACTGCACACACCAGTGCTTTTGCATGTTTTAGCTCCGTAAGTACATCCTCCTCAGCTGCATTTTGCAATGCTAGCTGTTCAGTTTCCTGTGATTGCTGTGAACATCCAAGCCGGCACTTTTATTTATACATATGTTTACTCAATCATTATTATGATAAATCTGTAGGACCGGCTCAACCACCTTAAATTCATCTCCTATTACAAGTGAGATAGAACAAAAAATGTAGTAGACAGTGAAGATAACATTGGAAAAGGCAATATAGAAAATGACAGCTCAAAGTGTGAGGACTAACTAAGGAAACGGCCTCTGGTAACATCAAAGCCGAAGATCAGAATCTCCTGTCTGGCTGTGAAAATCTGATTGGGAGAGGTACAGAGGTAAAGGTCTCTCTGTCCAATTTATTTTAAAGTGCCCTTCAGCATGGCACTTCAGCACAAACTGCAAAAAGGAAGAAGCAAGACTCAACAGCAATTTATTTTGTGTTTACAAGGCCAGCCTCTGTTTCCATTATGTATCTGTATGGGAGCACAGCAGCGTGTTGCTATAGGAGAAGAGGTGTCGTGAGGATGCTTTCCATGGTTACATAAACAGGAAAGTGGAATATACGTCCTTGTAACACAAGATTATGCTCATTAGGGGAGTCATGAATCTCTAAACCCCCCCCCCCATTCAACCTGACTGTCTATTGTAAGGTCACGATTTGATTAGATTTTTTTTAAACTTATTATTTTAGCACCGAGGACTTGCCTTTGTAAGACTATCACACCTCTGCAGATCATTGGTTTTACGCCCTGCACGACTATCATTTACATGTTCGAATTCTTCTTTCAATGAGGTTTTCTTTTTTTGCCACACCTTGACTTTATCCTGATGGCTTGTTGCAGGTTAAGGCAAGTCCTGACCATATAAATAAAAACCTCTGGCACCAGTCAGTTTAGATTATAAAGCCCAAACTGATAAAAAAAATAAATCTAGGAGAATCAACAATCCAGCTTTTGATTTCGACGATCGATATTGAAAGCTCATTTCATCCGATTTTCTATTTAAAAACTGCCCATAGTGCTCATGCACCTAAAGAGCAGTTTATTTATGAAAATGCTTATCTAAAAGTTTGACAGTATCAACAAATGCTAAGGTACCTTGGTGTCATATCTACCCTCCCCTCAGTTCTACATGCCATGTCCACGTTTTCATTCCCAACACTGAAAAAGTCAATGCATCGCCCACTTTTACTTATCACACTGCACCTTATATTATATATGAGGGCGATGCAAATTACATTCTTCCTTCTGCTCCACTTCAAGTCACTGCAGCGATTTTAAAAGGCCCTGTTACATTATGACAAGGTCTTTTTATAGAGCAGAAAACCTCTGTGGCAGGAAAGGAAATAATAGGGTGCGGAGGTTGTGTAGAAAGAGAAAAGAAGCAGTAAACGAGCCTGTGTCTAATTAAGCCAGCAGAGGCTAGAGGCAGGGCGAAGTGTGGTCCTCAGGGGAGTGAGTGTAGTGAGGGCGGGGGCTCTTCTGTCTGTCTGCAGGAGAGACAGGAGGTGTGAGGGGCTGGGAGGAAGATGTCTGGCAGCAGAGACCTAGAGGCTGCCTATCGTGACTGGACAGAAGGAGGGTCATTAAGCAAGGGATGGTAGATGACAAGGTGTCGGATAAATGACTATAATTAATGATGCTTAAGCAAAGAGCAGAGGGTAGGATCCCATTACAGACTCTTCAGACTGTAAAATACCATTTAATCAATGGCAAGTTGCCAAAGATGAATAAATTACTGCCAATATATTTCCTGAAGTAACATTTTATTCAAGCGGCATTTTAAACGGCAACTTTAAGAACATTTGTCAGAACGTCATTACTTCTGCAACAGCGACTGTTTCTGGGAAAACGAACCTGCGGCCTCAACCTCCCCGTCAGCTCATGAGCTGGTTGTTAGCACAAATGCTGACTGCATATTTAAAAAAAAAATAAAAAAATAATGAATAAAAAAACGCTGTGGCTCTAAATATAAAACTGCTTTGCCAGCGAAACTATGGTGCAAAACCTATGAGAAGTATTATACTTGGGCAAAAACTTTGGCCTCTCCTGAAGCTATGGAACTATATGAATGAACTAAGTGGAGGAGAGACTAGAGGTCCCAGAGAGCTTTAGAATGAGTCACAATCTGAGTAATCGCACACCTACACAGGCATATTAAGCACACTAGGTTGGTGAATGTTGCCGGTTACATACAGCTATTGTCTGTATTTTCAGTGAATTTTCAGTCTACAGAAAATGCGAGAAGTAATGCGATGATTCAGATTAGATTGTAAAAGAGAATGTTTTGCTGCCACTTGACAAGCAGCCATTTTAAATGAATCCAACTGCATTAACTGGATCCATCTATAGAGAAACTGAGCTATACTGGGTGAGACCCATGAGCTGCTACCCTCCTCTCCCGCCTCCGATCACAGCACGGGACTCTTCCAACTCTTCTCCTTCCCAGCAAGGGGCGGTGAAAGAGGTGGAACAAGCCAACTTCACACCACCTCACACCAAACTCCAAGCCTCTCATATCTGGGAAAAAAATAAACTCTTCCCCCAAAAAAAAGAAAAAGAAAAGAAAAGCTGGCTGACCACTCCTGGTCTTGGCCTGCTGGGTGCTCTCACACCAGAGATGAATGGATACTGCCACAACAAGACTTGCTCATGATTTGTAAAACACTGAATGGGAAGTAATTGGGTCAAACTACTAATTGTCCAAGTTCTACCCTCTGTCCAAACAGTCACTTGATAGTCGTGTCACAAGCCAGCCAATGAGCTAAATTAACATAATGTAAAGAGGCTTGACTTCTCCTATAGATCTAATGACTGAACAACAACCGGTGCATGAAGTTTTTATGAACTTTGAGCCAAACAGTTCATCAACACAAGCACTGTCAGGATTAGAACCACATGCTAACATGTCATACTATGGTGTTCCGGATTACATATCGCCAACATGTCTAGATAAGATTTTCAGCTTTTGCTACAGAATGGCCACTCGTTAGCTGATCGCAGATGGTGTCTTTCTCTCAGACTGATTTAAAAAAAAAAAAAAGTATGAAATACTAAAATTGTTTGCCAAATAGACTTGGGCGGCAGTTAATATACCTGGGCGTCCTGCCCATGTAAAGTCTACGTGTGGAAACAGTGGTAAAGACTCTGCTATGAGCTCATAAACAAAGGGAGGAAAAACTGCAAAAACAGACAAGGTTCCAAAGGTTAGCAGAGCAGGTTTATTATTTTTTAGTTTATTTGATTTTTTTTGAGTGAAATTCATACAATTGATGCCCTAGTGGCCGTGCCTTTGTGAGCTTATCACCGTTCCCCACTTTCACTTCTTACTTTCCTGTTTACCTGTACTGATGAAAGTTTTGGTCAACGGATCAACACTTCCCACAGCCTCTCCATCCTCCCTCTCTCTGTCTCTTCATCAATCCCACAATGATGGACAGTTTTATGCTTAAAGCTGGCAGCAGCTCCCAGGCTTTTCACTGGCAGCTATACAGGCTTATCCGAGCTGGAGTGCTAATCATATACTCAAGTCACTGGAGTGCATGTGCATAAAAAAGGATGCCACTTATAGCTAAGGATCATTAGCTGTACCAGGCTGATCCTTTGAAGGGTTGTGGGAGCTGAGCCCAGCTGAAATTGTGGGAGAGTTGGCATCCGCCCCAGACAGGTCAGACGTCAATCAAAGAGATGACACATAGTGACAACCATTCATGCTCACATTCACACCTATGAGCAACGTGGAGTTGTCGAGATGGCTCTAAGACCCCTGAGAAAACCCAGAGCTTACAGGGAGAACATGCAAACTCGGGACTGAAAGGCCCCTGCTGGCTGGAAGGTTCGAACCCAAAACCTTCTTGATCCCCTTTAAGGTTCAGTTCAACATAATCACGTACAATATTTTTTACACACCGTCCCCCAGTAAGGTTCCAGTTTAATTTTCCAAGGTTTGAGCTCTCAACTACATATATTTTTGTGGCCATAATAAAATGGAGATTTATACTTCAATAGAAGTTTGTTAATTGTGGTGTTTGTCTCAAAGAGAATCAGAACTCCTGATTTGTTTCCACTGTCTCTTTCAAACAGGGTCAAATCTCACACTGGCTCCTTCAGTTTTGGACTCATTCAATGACACGTTGCTTTGCAGATCAAAAGAGACTGCTGGGTTCTCCATTTTCTGAAAATACCCAGTGCAGATGCTATTTAGCATTACTAGCACAGCAGCCCCCCTAATTTATTCTGCCTGAAAACCAATTTGGACCCACTTTTCCTTTAGATTCACTCTAACAAGGCCAGGCCCTGAATGTATGACTAGTCTTTCACTGGCTCCAGGCGAACATTAGGTAAAATATATACACCTAAGAACATTTTGTGTTACAAGCATTGCATTGTCCCATCTTATTCCTCTCACTGAGCCTTAAAACATAAATGGCATACTATGCTACATCATGTAATCTGTTGATCAAATGGATACACATTAGACTCTCAGAAAAACAAGTTTTAAAGGGACTTCCGTATAACTATTTATCTGGTTCTCCCTCTCCACAGCGACACAAAGTAAATCAGCCGTTGAAATGTTATCAAAGCCTAGTAGAGGTTATGTTATACTCCTTCGTCCTACTTTGCCTAGCAGCACCTATTTCATTCAATAAAACACAGAGAAACAAGTTGGGTTGGTGGAGAGACAGTTTTCCACTGCCTGCTCTTTCCACTTGTGTAAACCAACTTGTGTAAGCAGTACTAACTTCAAACTGTTGGTATAGGCTCAATGAAATTAACAAAGCCAGAGGGGTTGGAGACCATATTGTGCGCACACTGCAAGCCTGGAACACAGAACAGATAAGAGCACTATGTGGCCAGTCAGTCAGCTGACAGAAACACAAACCACAAAAGATGAAGACAGTGGAGTGGAAGTGTTTCTGGGTCTTTATGGTGATCACATACAGGTGCTCTTTGGACACTTCAGGTGCGCTCTGTTCATCTCGTAATACATCTTGTGAGGGGCTCATTGCTTGGGTGAAATATAGTGTTGATAAAAAATTATAAGATGCAAGTATCCTTCAAAGACAATCCAAGGCACACTGTGGGATTGGTTGCAAAAAATTGTGTTCAAAATGAAACTTTTGTTTTGGTTAAACTGCTATAAGTGACTGCAGCACTGTTGTTTGTATTTAGATACCTGATCATGAGTTAAGGGCTCTCTCTATGCACTGGGCCTTATTTCTGTTTTTTTATTTTTATATTGATCATAATATTCAATTTGCCATTTTGTCTAGCTGTGATGCTAATATCCCTACTGTGGTGGACCACCACTCCTGAATGCATGTGGAGGAAACACATTACCTTCAAACTGTTGTAAATCTGAAAGTCTAATTTTGTGTGTGGCTTTTTAAGGCAGATGAAAAAAAAAACAACAAGGCTACAGTAGCCTGGGTGTGACCTGCAGGATACGGGAGGTTGAGACATTTCTCCTGGTTAATGTGTAATTTGCTGTTAAATCTCATGCGCTTCGTGCTGCGAACACATGCCAAGACAAACAGCTTGGGAAAGGCTGAATCCAAACGCTTCCTGACTGATATGAGCAGGCAAGTGGTGTTTTTTCACAACTGCCACGGCACAGTCTGCTACCATCTAAGGGCTGTATGGAATAGCAAAGCAATATCTCCAAGTGACGGATACCAAAAGCAGAGACAGCATCGATGTGATTTCACTACACCGAAAGAAACTTCTTTAAAGTAAGAGGACTAAATTCGTATGAGTAAGCAGAATTAGAACACCTGGTTTCAATCTTTAAACCCAACGGACAGATGTGCTGAACAGTTGACTGCCTGCAGTAACTGTTTATACATCAAACCGACATGCATAAGGATGCCGGTTAACATATGTTTCCAGGAGAGCCCAAAATACACAGCGTAATAAGGATGGGAGGCAAAAAAAGAAGCCAGTCATTAAACCTCCTCTACCACTGTATGAAAGATCACCATGTTCTCTAGGCAAACTGCCTGTTTTTGGGCTTTGTGTATCTCTCTTAAGTATTATTCTGTAGCCAACTGCCCTTGTGCAACCCCAAACATTTACTCCCTCTAACCCAAATGAATCTGACACACCCTGTAAGCTGCTGATCTCACTTCTGTCAAACAGTTTCCTTTCCTTCAATGCTGCACTGCACTACGCTCCAGCCTTGCTACACTGGCAGACAACTGCTAACTGTGAAATGCAGAAGTCACAGAACAGCACAACTGTTAGCTTTACAGTGCTGTGAACAAATAGCGGCAGAGAGAAAGTAAACTTAAAACTGGCATTTAAACAGAAACTACATCTATTTCACACCTTAAGAGACATGCCCCAATTCTCCATTCTGCTCAAAACGTGAGCTCTCCCTCCCGGCAACATTGGGTAAAAATGTACTCGCATTTGTGTCAGATTTTGAAAGTAGACTGACGCCTGAGAGAAAGCAGGTTCACAAATTAACCCTTAACCTTGAACTGCAACATATGAATGGCTCACACAAACCATTTGATTAAGTGAAGCTACAACAGATAATGTAGCCTATTTAACCGAGCATATGCATTATTAAGACATTTAAGAGCCGACCAACAGGTGAGAGCTCAGCTTACCTTTCACCTGAGCCGCAGGAGACACAGCATCCAGATGCCTTTGTTGGAGCAGCCTGTCTCACCTGCAGAGATACAAGAGTAAGAGTAAGGTTTCACTTTAAATCACTCAGTACAAACGGACTAACTGGCTCAGTCCTGGTGTCTCTCCTTCCCATGCTCCTCCCGGTCACACTACTGTGAGAGGAGGGCGGAGCCACACCTCACCCAGTCCCAATCCTAAGGGAACTGCCAACGTCCCTCTGGGCTGAACGTACATGTCTGTTTGCCATCTGCACACACACCACTGTCAGTCAGCTACAGGTACAGGTACAGTAGTCTCCAGCTGAAGCAGTCTACTACAGATCCAACCCAATAAACTTTAAGAAACAGTGTAGCGCAAAGCTTTATTATTGAGAGAAACCAGATTCCATTCAGTGTAACGTGTTAACCAAGTCAATAGAAACACAGCAGCAGCATACTCAAACACATATAACACACACTCTCATAAATGGAGGACTACTAGTCTTACACTTGACAAATACACACCCTGATCAGATGTGAATCCAGGAAGACTGAAGGAATCTCACTCCTGCTTGGAAGAAATGCCCTTATCGTTTTAATTTGAACTTTGACTGTCATTCTAATTAGGTGTACTTGTCATCTACTGTAATGTTTACAGTGTAAAATGTCGTTTTCAACACCCCATTCTCGCTGACTTTTGTTTTTCCTTGAAATGCCTCTTAATCCTGCTCGCGCAAAGAACAATGCATTCTCGAACAGCTGGGACGTGTGATAAGCCACAAATCCAAAAACCAAAACAACACACACATCAATTTAAACAGCGGCAAGGATGCGCACACACATACCCCTAATATACAACAAATACATTCATATGATTCTGTACAGATGCAGAGTCAGATGCGCCAATATTGTAAATCGCTCAACCCCAAACAATTCCTCATCGCACCAGAAAACACACATTTGATCTGTTGAGGTTTGTCTACGAAATGTCACGTATATTTTCCCCAGGTTCATAATAACGTGGATGTTTTTGTTGGATCAATACTACTTCACAGGTATGAGAAATTCACTAACTAAAAAATACAAGATATCTCCAATTCCCTGACTTCACCAAGGTTTTCCGTAACTTTATAAAACAAGAGCAGAATAACCTAGAAGTAATCACCAGCTCAAAGACAGGATTTGGCATGGATCTTGGCGGATAACACCTCAGTTAATTACTGACACTCCAACAAGTGTTAAAGGTTGGGCTGCCAAAGGTGGAATCTATACCTTTAAATGCCATCGCTGAGCAACGGAGGAAGCCATAACGCTTGAGTACGGTCTAACCTAAATAAGAAGTGAACTGAGAGAGAATCCCTGCGCTGACAGCGCTTGAGGGGCAAAGACAAAGGGGGTAGGCAGTGCAGAGGAGATGGAAGCCAAACATAGACAGCAACGAGAGGAAAACAGAAAGACGTGAACAAGAGGGAGGGAAGGAGTCATTTAAAGATCGTCTCAGAGGGACATTGCATCCTCAAAATAATCAAACAGCACTAATTTCTATTCATGTATCCATTTAATCGTACACAAAAGAGGGATTTGTCTGACGTGCAAATATATGGCACTAGAATAACAAAATGTACGAGGAATGAGATGTGAAGTAAGACTGTGACCCAGAATGTGGCATGGTTTATATGGAAGGACTCCAGAACTACACCACGTTCTAATACACACTCCGAGCTGTCCTACATTTTCTCATTCAGACCAGAAGTTTAAGTATCTGTTCTCAAGACCGATTCACAGCAAAATAAAATAAGCTACTGCCACGTTGAAGTGGTGCTGCAAGAGTTGCCTTTACCGCATGACATGTATTGTGTCCAACAACGTGTACCCACAAAAATAACATTTGAAAAATGTATTTGATGACACACAGAACCAGGCGTGCAGAAGCTACTTGCCACTAGCCTGTGGGTTTGTCTTGTACTTCCTACTCGTCACTTCAAGTAACTGGGCCAAAACACAGCAAGGGAAAAATCAGGCATACTAGCCCTGCAATTGAAAACTATATAGTTATGAATTGGTGAAATATTGCCACATGCGTATTGTGTAACCAGCGCTCTGCAAGCATTACGACTTAGTAACATTTACATAAGAACGCTGTGAGCTCGCCAACTTTCCCAGCAGAGAGCCAAGACTGACTCAGAGGAGGGGTCCAGGCCAAATCCTGCCCACTTGATTTATAGTTGTGTCTCTGGTTTAATTAAGGGAAACAATAGGAAGGGAGTGGATAATTAGTTGAGGCTAGAATTAGGTGCTCCAACTGAAATAATTGTAGCGGCTAGACAGTGAGGCAAAACTGATGTGTGATAACAACTGGCTGAAATTCCTACTGACATTAGATTTTATCGATCTCAGATTTACGAAAGTCCTTGCACATCATCGACATCTGACCATCTACACTGTTTGAAACTCGGCACATAACTATTAAGATTGTTCTTTTAGATCATTCAGCTCGTTTGGAAGAATTAGTCTGAATACAGTTTTTTGTCCTTGTTTAACATGTAAAACTTATTCACCGTTTTGTTTTTTATCTATTTTCCTAAAGGTTGTGTAGTTATCAATCCTCACTTGTACCTTTATATTTTGTGCATTTCACTCATAATCTCAAAAGGCCAATGCTCAAACACAATAGACCTCAAACAATCATAGTTTGCTCAATAAATTCAGTGTGTGCAATGGAAACAAACAAGCCTTGACCATTAAAAAACCCATTAAAACTCTCATATTAGCAGCCTCCCCCACTTCCATCTCTATTAATGCGTGCCCACTTCGCTTAATGTTTTTCTTCACATAGGCTAAAGCGGGGTGCACAGGTCTCCGCTGTGATGACAGTTATCAAAAGCCAATTATGTAGTCAGTGTCTGTCTTTCTATTTTCCGTTAACTGATTATCAGGCAAAGCCCTTCATCTGCTCCCAGATCTGAGATTCTAATCCAAGTGGATAAAAGGAGGCTGATATTTACAAGTGCCCCTAGGTACGCTCGGATTGTTTGTCATGGTAAGCCAGGGCAAACTGACAAACAGACCGTAAACTTAATAATTTTCACTGCGTGAAGGCAGAGGAATCAGAAGCATGAGACACAGTGACACAAAGTGAGCACTCTCTGTTCTCAGCAGATTAGACTTCACAGGAATGGTACTGGGTCTGAGGACGCTTACCCTCAAGTGCACTCAAATGCCTTACCGACCAATTAGTGCTCATCACATGCCCTCCTACCCTGGGGCCCGTTGCCTGTGCCGTCGGGTCTAGCTCTGGGTTGTCAAAATAAAACTGATAAGCAACTGATCTACGGGATCCAACAACATAGGGGAACAAACGGCTGCTCGTCATAATGATGTTAACAAAAACATGGTCGAATAGCTTAACTTGCAAACTGCACTGTGGAAATAAACAGCTGTCCAGTAGTGTCTTTTACATTTGTGTGTTGAGTGTGCTGAGTGTGCAGCTTCACTTCTACTAAGGTAAAAGACATCTTTATCGTCACTCTGGTAAAATGACTGGCTTTGGAAACATGCTGCTGAAGGTGTATGTTAATTATAGATAATGCACCGCTGTACGCTGCTTTCATAACAGCTTTTATTAGTAACGTCTGTACCTTTTTGCTCTGACAAAGCCCAATTATTAGAATAGATGTTGCTTAACTTAAGGTCCACTGATGTCAGACATCCACTTGATAGAGAGCCCAACATTCTTCATAATAATTACCAACACACTAACTGTAAAATGGCAATTTATCTTCATAAGTGTGATTCTGGGTGGCCAGATTTTTAAATTAGGTGGTGATTACTGGGTTTCTCATTAAATGCTACCGACCTAAAGCACAAGTGCAAAACAGCCTGGTAAGAGTTATATACTGCGAGGAGTGGAGAGGGTGTCTTAATCCCTGTTTTATACAGGACACATAGGAAAAATACCAGCAAAATAGTGAATAGATTTTAGTTTCAATTATCCCCATTCACTTGCTCTCTCTTGCCCTTTTCTCTTCTTCTCTCTACTGGGAGTCAGTTAAATAACATTTGAACATTCAATTAAGTTTCCATCCCTAATATAAATGCCTTTTTGCCAAAGTCGTAGTGGTAGTGTCTGACCTCAACCCAGACGGATCAGCCATGAGTCGGCCTCACTGATCCTGAAGGGGGTAGAGAGAAGGTTTATTTTTTGCGCTGTACATCTGCACATCCACTGCTCGACAATTTACATGTGGTGAGCGCAGCAATGTTGTCATATATATCAGTCACAGACAAACAAATGCACATCACGTCGGTATTCTTCTCATATTTTAATATCTGCATCAAAATAGGATGTAGGTTAAAAACCACAGAACCATCTCTCGTCATGTCCCTGGTTTACACAAATGTAAGTGGATCAGCCATTTTAAAAATAGCCAGCCGTGTTGTGTATGTGGACTGTGAGTGGAAATTATCAGCATGATTGAAAGAGGACACTGATCAATTACTAAAAAACAAAAACTGCTTCAATTTCAAAACCAGTGGAAAGTGTAATCAGTTCAGCAGCAACAAAACCTTCATCACCTGGTAGTAAAGGAATTCTCTGACATTTTAGAAGAAAAAAAACACACACACTCGTTTGCTCCCATGCCGGGACTTAGATGGGAAGATCGATACCAATTTCATCTCTTTGAATTCAGTATAGAGATCAAACCAAGACGTGTTTATCCAAGCACAAAAGAGCGGAAGCAGGGAGGAAATGCTAGGAGCAGATAGACACAAACACTGACGGGAAGGAGCACAGAGAAATGCATGTCGCAGTGGTTAAAAAGGTGGTTAAAGAGGTTTCACCGAAAATATTTTATTTGTTTCCTGAGTGGTACCTGGGCACTGCTGGAAACTACTGTAGCCATGGCCACTATTATTGTTAAGAAGTTTTACAGTCACCTTTGTTATCCAGGGGGTAATGTCTGTAGCCCCACATAGATTTAAGGTAGGATATCACTTTAAGACCGAGATCACATGTCATGGAAACCATCCATGCTCTGAAACCTGAGGTCTTTCAAAAAGGTTAAGGCAAAGCTTGCTTTCTTGGACTTGCTTGGCAAAGCCAGCTAGGCCTGACTGTCACAAGTTTCCTTTTAGAGTAATCTAACACAGTGTCACTTTCTCCCCTCACCAGACCACTCCATTAGGAAACCAGAGACAACAAACAGTACACAGCCTCATGAATACAATGATGAGCTGTTTTTTTTTGTTTGTTTTTTTAAACAAATAGTTACTATGTGATTTGTCTGTTCTCAATGTAATGCCATTACATGAAAACGTCAGTGGGCAGATGCCAAAAATTAGAGCCAATCTGACAGAGTCAGCACAGAGCATCATGATGACCCTCCAAAGAGGGCTTTATCAGGCTGACGTTAAAACCATGACGTAATCAAGCCTTTCAGCATGTCCTCTTTCATAATAAAACGCTCAATGTAACAAAACGATGTAAACCTACAACAACCCTGCTTTAAACTCAACACAGACACCGCAGCTTATCCCTTGCAACTGCAGATTATCAGCATTTGACATGGGGCGGTCACAGTGCCAATCATGTTCAGGGACTGGACCAAGTCCTTGTGCAAAGGCCTGCCTCTCGCATACAGCTTTAAAAACAAATGTAGACATATGCGCCGCTGCCTCATACTTGTACTGCAAGTTATATACAGCATATTCAAGCATGAACAATACAAACACACACAGAAGTCTTAAATCAAATTTTTCTCAACACTGTATTGTTTTGTGGCGTTTGCAGCGGTGGGATTTTCTGGGATAAGATTTGGAACATTACCTACAATTTCCTCTCAAAGTACAAACACTGGGTTCCGAGTAGAGTTGGCAGCATATATACAAGCAGCAGCTCCATACATTAAGCGGGAGATGAGAGAGAGGTGGATATCGATTGCAGAGGCGCCAGCAACTGTGAGAATGCTACGACCGCTCCTACCTCTGTGAAAAGAAGTGCAGTGGATCTATGGTGTTAAACCTGCTCTATAAATACACACACACACACACACACACACATACAAGCTACCCAGCAGCCTAGAAACAAACGTCAAGGGGTCAGGAGGTTGGTCGCAAAGTCTAAATTTGTGCCTGTGCAAATAATGAGGAACCGTGAGGTGCTATTTTGTTTCTGTCTAAAGAATAGACACGCAAAAAAAAGGTTGTGAGAGGAAATTCAGTGAAATGAAGATCTCGAGATTTGCATTCATCACAGAAAAGGAAAAAAATCTAACAAAATATCTCGAGAATACGTCTTGTACTACTACAATATGAAAGCGCAAGTTGTCACAAGTGACTCCAATTTAACCAGTCCCGAAGAGTGTACAACAAAAAAACACGAAGAATACACTGTCAAGCTTGTATGCTGTTGACGAGGCTGCAGTTTTGGGTAATCAGTAAAGAAATTGCAACAAGAAAACTTTAGAGACGTGGATAATTATAAGTACTGGAAGAAGCAATATGCAAATAACATTACCAGCACTCTGCAATCTGCATGGAAACTCATAATGTAAAAATCAAGTTTCCACTTGTATGTTAATATGTTTCATCTGAGTCATAAATATGGTTTCAGACGTCTTAAAGAAGTCACTGTTTGTCTTTGTCTCAGTTTTGTAATGAGAAAAGGAAAAGCTGCTTCCCCAGATTAATGCGGTACTTACACTGTCTACAGACATTACAGGGTGTTATAATGCTAAAACGCTCCAAAAGACCAGCTAACATTATAGCAGGGATTTGTGTTTCGCAGACAGGTTTTGTGTAAAAATTCACAATGATGTAATGCAGCTTTGATAGTGTGAC
The DNA here is from genome assembly GCA_900302685.1 of Spondyliosoma cantharus. Classification (NCBI taxonomy): domain Eukaryota; kingdom Metazoa; phylum Chordata; class Actinopteri; order Spariformes; family Sparidae; genus Spondyliosoma; species Spondyliosoma cantharus. The sequence goes on along the minus strand of OMLP01022055.1, from coordinate 21,428 downwards.
ATTTCTACAGGTAATTTGTTAAACGTTTTAAACGCCTTTCAGTGCATATATGGGACCATACAGTACCGTGATAATGATGCAGCTACATCACAACCTTAAAAAAATGTCAACACTGCTGTATAGTGTTTACACAGAGGAGTTTTCTCTGGGAAAAAAGTGACATTCTCTGAGAAAAGGGACCCGTTTTAGCCATAAAGGCCAACACACATCTGTAATATAACTTTGGACAAAAAACACTCTACAAGACCATGGGAGGGGAGGGGAATCTTGGCACAATAGAGGCTGATAAAAGTGCATTTGCTCTCTGGGGGGCAGGGAGACAGATTCAATATGGAGCAGTATTAGCCTAGATTCCCCCACTAGATGTCGGGGAAAGCAGTTTCATCTCAGGGGAAATGGAACAGTGCTGAGCCACTTATCAAACCCCAGAAAAAGGAAACGTCCATTGTTAAGAGCAGTCAGATTCAAACGTATCAAATAAACTTAATTACAACTTTGATAGTAAACAGGAAGCGTGATACTTTAGTTTCTGTTGCAACAAAACAAAAGTTTTGTTTTACAGGAGAAAGGTGAAGGTTTATTCTAGGAATCCTTTGGCTGTCATTTTGTTGTCATTTTGTTATCATTTTGATTCCACTGATACCCTGAAAATATGAAACCCTGAATCCCAACACTGACTGCACACCAGCTTCCTTTAGGGACAGAACCGCTGCCCATGGATACAACCGAAGATCCAATGGGATCATCACTCTGGTGGTTGAACGGTTTAAGAGGTTTACCAAGACTAGTTCAGTGTGACGTTTCTGAATAATTCCAGTCGGCTAAGTCCTCTTTACACATGTTCTCATCCCGTCTGTCTCTACTGTCCAAATACAGGCAAAAAGAGGAAGGATCCAACTGATCATTAAAAAAACAATGAGCAATCCAGGCTGTGTTTAACAGAAATTCCACAGAAAGGTTATGAATATCCCAATTCTGACACTCTGACACATGGTGCTGTATTCTTAAGGTGGCTATTAGAGATTAAACTGGAAATGAGGGGAGAGAGATGAGAGAATTTGTGTAACAAAAGGTCCCCAGCTGGACTTAAACCAGGGGTACTGTAATTATACAGTCAGCCTCTTAAACCCGTAGGACATCCTTGGGTAGCTTCTCATATAGAGTCAGATCTACAGTATGTGGTCGGACATGAGTATCCCTCGTGGCACAGCAGGGAAGTTGGGACATCTGTTGCTGTGTCTTCCTGCTTGGAAAAAAAAAAAGAAGCACTGACCACCCACAGAAACAACTCCTCATATTCTCACCACCCTTTTCTCTGCCCTTCATCCACGACTACTCTCTCACCATTTGTCATTCGCAGCAGAGCAAAGCCACAGTTTGAGTTGATAGGCTTAAGGACCAACACCATTAAATAACCCCACCTGATTAGTGCAAGGTAGACTGTCCGGCACATGGTGTGACTAGACTTCGAGTGTTAACAGATCAGCACACAAAACCTCTCAACATAATAAAAGCTAAACTGGAAAAACTCAAACTGGAATAGACGTTGATCTGTTTGGTTATAGAGGATTAAAACTCACTCTAATGAAGGGCATTAGACACAGAGTACTTAATATAAAAACATACAAAAATAGAAGTTGTGTCTGTTGCTATTGATGTCGTGACCCATTTCCAATGGCCAGGCAACATTAATGACCTTCAAATACCTATATGTTACCATCCCTGCTACGGACACCACTTGCAGTCTGACATTTTGCGGTCATTCAATATGAGATCAATTTTTGTTCAGTGTCAGTCTGACACAGACTCCAAACAACCGGCTATCAGGCCTTCATTATTCTGTATAACCCACTCTGTAAGATGGAGAGGACTGAATGTGCAGACGGCTCAGAGAAACACTGCGACAACAAAGCAAATAAGGACTTTGCAGAGCTTTCACGAAAAGAGAAAGTAAAGTACAAGAGGCCGACAGTTAAACTGTCTTCTCACTCAGCTGCAATTTCCCAAATATCACCTGACATTTTCACTTCTAGCACTCTGGTAATCATTTCCTCTTGTGCTTAGACTGTCCTCTCGTGAGATTATTATTTATTTTTTTTTCCAGTAGTGTGAGCAACACATTCCACCAACCCTTTTAACTATTAACTAAAGTGCACTTCTGCGCTATTCTCATCTCTAGTAAAGCTCAACTCCACATAATACCACACGATTAAAGATGATGAGCTCTTCTATCTTTGCCTACACTAGGAATAGACAGAGATGGATGAGGCGAAGTGGCACTGTATAATCTCCACATTTGGCCATTATCTCATCAAGATCTAATATCACTATAGCTCAAACCATACTTGATGTAGAATAGAATAGAATAGAATAGAATGTCTTTATTGTCATTTGCACACAGCCGTGCAACAAAATTTGCTGTGCAGTACCTAATGACGATTTAAGTATGTCAGGAAAAAAAATCTGACATTGATATATTGGTCAGTAGTCTTTCAGAGACCAAGTCCAAGAGAACAGTAACCGAGCCCAACCTAAACTTTAACACCGCTCTTTTTGTTTTACATTCTAATCCGACTTGAGCCCGGCACAGTCAATGTCAGCAAAACCCCGTCACGAAGAGTCCTACATGAATGTTTGCCACCTGGAAAGTATCAAACAATCTGTGTTGCGTTCAGCGTTGTCACACAAGTAAGAAACCCCAGCACTTAGCAGCACGTAGAGCCCCAACACAGACAGTAGGTCCATCACTTTCCACTAAAAGAACTTGAAAGCACAATGTCAATTTAGCCTATTTTTAACCAACACTTTGACTAAAAGAAGCTGAAAGCATCATGTCAATTGATGATCTGAACCCAACCCGAACCGCAAAATCATTTGAGAGTCTTTGTCCGAACCAGCCCAGCCTGGTTCAGCAGGTCCAGGTCTGGTACCCAGGCTCTAATGCTCTCTGGCAGACAAGCTATTTAATGACAACACTGTTTTAAAAATGACCACAAACACATTTTGACATTTCTCTTTTCTAGGGCTGTAATGATACATCGATCCAGATCTGTATATCGATTCAATGATCAACGATCTGTGTCACCGTTTCCATCCAACTCATTTCTAAACAGCACTTTATAAAAAAGAATAGATTGTTTTCCATTTATATGTCTGGAGCCATTTATAAAATAATATCTCCACTGAGGAGTTCAATAATAAAACTGTCAAATCATATTTAAGTTGCTTTTTGTGAGTTAATATAAATGTAACTGATTGGGTTAAATGGGCAGATGATGTCATCTGGTATCGATCGCAGGCTCCTGTATCAAATCGAAATCTCATTGTGGCAGACTTTGTGATATCGACAAATATATCGTCGTGCAAAGAATCGATATAATATGATGGCTTCATGATTTAATTCCACCAATTAATACATATATATATCTAGACGATAATAGCAATTTATCAGTCTTGATCTTATGACAAGAACAATGAATTTCTAGTCAAGAAAGCCACATTTCTAATATAAAGACTGTGTCATGATACATAAGCTATTACAAATGAATAACCCAGTAAATTGAGAGGGGGGGTATGTGCAGAAAAGACTGCTGACAATCTTAACGTGCTGCTAAAGTAAAGACATGTCAAAAGGTTTACAGCTTTGACATTACAGGAGCAACACTGGAAGCCATGCTGAAGATGTGTTAGCCTGCCCCTGTGTGTGTATATACGTCTGACATTTAAATGTCCACCAGCCTTCTCTGTAGGTGCCACCCAGCATTACACATGATGCTTCCTTTGAGTAATGGAGGTTGTTTAAGTACCATTAATCGCTTGTGGTCGTTCCTCTCATCCATTTTTCCTAATCGGTGCTACCAAATCCAGTGGACCGTTAACTGACACATGAGGCAGGTGGAAGCAACACAGGTAAAAACGATTTAACAACGAGAGGTAATCACACGGATGTACTTGCCCTTGCTTGTCACCACCAACCCCCCCAACTACCAGAACATCGACTGGGTTTCACGGTTACCATGCAAACAAGTGACAGCCGAAGCCGCAGCCGCATGGGGCATGGTCCGCTAACGTGGGGATGAGGGTTTACTTTATGGAGCAGCTAGCTTGTCACGTTAGCCACTACCCAGCCAGACGACACACACACACTGAGCCAGAGAGAGAGACAACGCTAATACCACCACTGACCACATTCCTCCAATATATTGCGACGTTATGATGCTCTAAACTATCGTGTTCATCCCGGGAAACAAGCACACACACACACACACAAAAAAAATCCTCCTCATTCTAGAAAACCAGTGGATGCTACGAGAGCTCCGCCGCTAGCTAGCGTAAGTTACCAGTTAGCGCCTAAAAACAGCCGTTAGTTGAAGAAACACCGAAGAGAACGTTCGCTAAAAATAGCAAGTTATGTCCGCGGCGTGGTGAGAGTAAAGACACGTAAACTTACTGTGTGTCGACCAGCGTGGCGCTCGTACAGTTGTTTCTCTGCTTCCTCCCCAGGTCCGGCGTCATAGCACGGGGCTGGGTGAGACAGCTGGGTTCGTTGGGGAGCAGCGGGCGGGCTTGTGGCGGACGGTGGGAGTCGGCTGGAGGAGAAGTTGCTCCCCTTTCAATATGGAGAGTGTGGAGTGGACTGGATCCTCCTGCTGCGGTTCATCTGGCTGCTGGCTGCTGCTTGCACAGGGCGCACCGGCGACACCTGTGGCCGCAGAGGAGTACGACACCTGCTGCACGGAGCTGGGCTGCAGGTTGTTTGGTCTTAAAGTGAAAAGTACAGAAGCTGTTTCAGATAAATGTGTGGAGAGTGTCAGAGGTGAGTAGGAAGCAAAATGGCCCCTGAGTCACTGTTGTTTATCAGTTGATTGATTGGTGAGGCTGTTAATGAGGCGTTCAATGTAGGCTACGGTTGTAACAGCAACATTTCACAAAACACACAATTTCTGAATACAAAACATTTCACAAAACATGACATTTCGCGAACCCCACAACATTTCTGAATATACAACAACAATTCATCAAAACACAACATTTCAGAAAAACCCACGAAATCGGACAAAACACACAATTTCCGAATGCACAGCTGCATTTCACAAAACACACAACATTCATCAAAACACAACAACAATTCACAAAACACAACAACGTTTAGGAAAACACGACATTCAACAAAACAAAACACAATTTTCGGAAAATGCACAAAATTGAGCAAAACACACAATTTCCGAATACGCAACGACATTTCACAAAACACAACAGCATTCAACAAAACACAACATTTCAGAAAAAACACACAAAATCGAACAAAACACACGATTACAAATACACAAGGACATTTCACAAAACATGACATTTCGTGAACCCCACAAAATTTTATTTAGGAAAACGCAACATTTTACAAAACACAACAACATTTAACGAAACACACAATTTCTGAATACACAACATTTTATTAAACACACTGTTTCAACAAACAAAACGATTTACAAAACACAACATTTCAGAAATCACAACATTACAAAAAACACACAAACATTTCAGAAAACGCAGCCCTCGAGGTTGACCCTCAGGGCCACCGTAGTTTAACCTAAAACGATGCATCTCATCTCAAGTGTAGAGAAATGGAAGTATAAAGTGGGAAAAAAAAGATATTTAAATAAGCGAGCGCCTCAAAATGTTCAAGTTCAGCAGTTGAAAAGCTGTATTCAGCCTACATGAGCAACTATGATCATACATTTGTCGTCATCAAAATACTTAAAATCTCTCAGAAAGTATTCACAGAACAAGAAGCTCATAAGTCTTCTGAACAGTGCGAGTGAATCGACTTACCTCAGCTCGCTGGTGTTTCCTTGTTTTTACTCCACTTCTTCCCGCTCCCTCTGTTGTTTGCAATGTGATAATGAGCGTTCGTCCTTATCTCTTTGTCTTAATTTGCTGGGTGACTGTGTACTGTGTCCTGCTGCAGGCTCAATGTCCATCATAGCTTCACCGACATAAAAACATAGGTCAAAGGTCACAAGCACGTTAATATTACACCGCTGGCCAGACGTCAACAGCTACATGTGCAGTCGAGTGTAAACTTTGTGGGTTGTAACTTAACGAAGGTCAAAACAAGACCCCGAGCACGTGTGTTTTTGTTTTTCCACTTCCTGTGATTGGGCACAAATCCTCAATAGAGACTGTTTTTTAGACAGAAAAAAAAAAAACTATTATCGCCACAATCAGGAGCTGAAAACTCCCGGTGTAATCCATTATGGTTGGATTTACCGGCACATAAGCATCCGAGCTCATCATTAAATGTGGATCACCCAGTTATCTTCTGTCCTAGTTTAATTTCTGTGTTTGCAGGTTGGATTGCTGTCCAGCTCCACTCTACACTCTTTATTTTTCAAACTAAGGGAAAACTAGAAAGAGGCATTCAAATGCCAAATCTATTTTTAGATCCAACGTTTGGAGCTGAGAGACCGTGGTCCGTGTGGAGGAGTGGAGGGGAGCGATGGAGTAAAATGGGGGAGAAAAAGAGGGGCCGCACTGTAGAAGATGTCAGGCTTATTGAAGTCGACATGCTGACAAAGTCTTATATTACCACCGAGCTGGGAGCGTCCTGTGCTGTGATGGTACGACACCTCCATATTGTGCAGAATCTCCAGAGCGGAGGCCTGATGCAAGATGTAAAATTAGACATTTCGTAGCTTCAGCGTAAAAAGCTTTTCTTTTTTTTTTTTGCCCGTTGGGTACGAGACAGAGCTGGTATTATTTATTCATTCTTCGAGGGTGCACTTAGATACCTGCGACCTGAAAGTTGCTCTGAATAATGCAGAGGTGTGGCGGCCCGGTCCTCCTCCTCTTCCTCTGCAGCGTGTTTTCATTGTTTGTTTCTTTTTCATCTTTCCACTTGAAACAGTTTTATTAGCGAGTGAAATGTTACACAACACAAAAACGTGGAGATTTGTGACACTATCTAAAAATCCGGAGAGGGTGAGGGGACTGCGTTCAGCCACCACGCACTGACTCAAACACACGACGTCAGCCATATACAGATGTGAGGTAAAATCTCATAACATCTTTAATTAAGTTTTTGTTGTACAGATCGGAGGATACACAAATATTTAACGCTCCTCCTTCCTTCTTTTTACATCATGGCGTTGTACCAGCAAAGCATCTCATAAAGCATTTCACAAACATCCCTAAAACTGTGTGACTATAAAACGTCAATAAAACACAAGTGCTTTCATTCATTAAGTACATTATGATACAATAATAATAAAACACAGCCCTAAAAATATCTACAGCCGACTATGCACATGGATTGTCTTTAACAAACGTACCTGCCCTAATGGAAGACTTTGCCCTTTTAAAAAGCTGAAAATAAAAGTGATTTTAACATCACAGGAAATGTCCATATGTGCAGCAGGAAGAGATGTAACATCCTTGTTTCTTCGAGGAATGTCAAGGTAGAGAAGGACATTAACAATAAACATAAAAACAATAGATGTAAGCTACACACCGGTGCCCTATGGGTAATTTCTGACACCGCACCTGTTAAAATGTTCATTTTCATTGAGTTCCTGAGCTTTTGTTTAACCTGGCCCATCTCTTTAACCGTAAGAAAATAATCAAAGTAAAACCGTAACAATCAAATGTGGGGGTGAGTAGCAAAAGTGTCTCGTCGACAGTTTCACAAAGCACTGGCCAAAAATATAATTGATGACACAAAAAGGAGGACAGTGTAGAAAGACAAATGCATCCAGTGCATTATTCACTACAGTGCAGACAAATATAAAAACAACAAAACTCCTTCATTAAAAGACATTGCACAGTTCAAACGGGGCTTAAGAGGTGCAAAAAAATACAGAACTGGCCGGAATATGTGCCGATAAAAGATGACAAACTGAGAAGTTTCATCTCGAGGTTCCTACAACAAGGTGATGTCAGGAGTGAGGAGTGCCACCTAATGGTATAAAGGCACATGTGTTTGGAAAAAGGCACACAGTATTTATACCAGCATGTTGTTTTGTACAAAGCAATTTCAAGGGTTCAATTAATTACAGATTCATCGTTCTGTCTGTAATAATACCTACACAGCATCATCAACATATTACCTGAGAAAAACACGTTATCATCATCAGTGTGTCACATACAGTAGTAAACAAGCAGAACTATAAAGACAACAAACGGCTGAGCAATACAAAAAAGATCTGCATTAATGAGAAAGAATCCAAATATCTTTGGTCAGTGATTACTAGTCTCCTGTTGTATTTCCATATACACTCTCCTCTAACAAAACGTCCACTTTTTAACAAATAAATACCACAAAATAGAAAAGCTACAAGATTCTTAAGAAAAAGCGTGACGGGAATAAAAAAATAAATACAGCACTATCTGATAAAGGCGTTTCCTTTACGAGTGTCTGCACAGTTTCACGTTCAGCGCGAACGGTGACGAAGAGGAGCCAGGTTATGCGTTGTCGTACCCGTTTTTGCCATAACCCTTCTTCGGTTCTACGTTCTCGTAAATCGAGAGCGCGGCTGTGTTTTGGTAGATTAGATCCACGTTGGTTCCAGTTCTTGATCTGATGATGTCCATGGAGCACTGGTTCAGGAACACGTACTGATCCTGCAGGGCGGAATAGAAGAAGTCCAGTGAGCTGCAGCGTCATTTTCAAACAATAACAAAAGTAACAGTGTGCGTGTGTGACTGTGTCCTACCTCCGTCTGCACCATGAGGGGCCGGTGCATGCGCAGGTCGTGGACGATGCCGTACACGTCCACTATGTTTTCCCTTTCGATCTGGAAGAGCAAGCGGTCGATGGCGATGAAGGTGCCTGTACGTCCAACACCGGCACTGAGTGTAGACAACGTAGACGCACAGACGGAGGAGGGAGCAGAGAGACAGAGAGACAGAGAACATCAGATGAAACAGTTCAGAAGTGAAGATAACAAGTGTGTTCTCGTTGTTGTTTTGGGTGTTTTGTCGGACCTGCAGTGGACCACGGTAGGAGAGTGTCTGGAGTACTGGTTCATGTGTTCTCTGACCAAATGCCTGAAGCTGATGAGGAGCTCGGTGGTCTCTGGTACCCCGTGATCCGGCCAGGCTGTGAAGTGGAAGTGACGCACCGCACGGGTCTCTGCTGTTTTCACCTGAAGGACCAAAACACGAACACACACACACACACACAAAACACGAGCTCAAAATAGTTGCAGCTGATGAGACCTTGCTTCGAGGACATTCAGCGGTTTCAAGGATTCATGTTTTAATGCCTCTTCATCAGACTCTGACTCACAGTGGTGTGTGATTACTGCACATTCATCGGACCAGTGACAAACGTTGAGCAGGGTGCTGTTTGTTCACTCATTAATAGTATTACACACTAAGGGTGTTTAATAAGCGCTGATAGTTGGCACACAGCGTTGATTTTGACCCTGGACACTCACATTTTTAATATCAAAGTCCCTGATGGTCCAGTCTTCAAGTGGTATTTCAGAGGTCGTTGTCACGTTGATGTCTTCGTAGATCTTGGTGCCAGTCTCCCAGTATTGCTCACATTTTACCTGGAAAAGAAACACAATCATTCTGCGAGTATTCGGGACACAGAAAAGATCTGTGTTCAACTCTGGTGTCTCTATTCTTCTATTATCTTTTGGGGGCTACATTTTATGAGCTATTTTCAAACCAGCGTCGCTACACCTCCTCCAGGTGAACAACACATAGCTGTGGAGTGCAGCAGGAAGCTGAGTAATAGATGAACCGTACACTGTACATACATTCAGCTTGTTTGAACACACACTCTGCAGAGCTGGCTGCCTTCAGACCTTGGAGATGTTGATATTCTAAATATAAATCATGTACGGGTGTTTATCAGTGCTTTATATGTGAGTCAGTCGGCAGCTGTATCAACAGAATTTGAATCAAAGATGTCTACGTACTGTGTTATAGAGATATCTTCTGAAATTAGCTAACAAATACCACCCTGAGCCCCCAGTGCTATCTGCATGGCTAATTGAGCTAACTGAGCTAACCGAGCTGATGGCAGCGACAGTTAGCAGCAGTTAGCAGTTTCTCCGTCGAGATGCTGCCTCCTGTTTTGAGGACGAATTCGAGACGTGGTCTTTCATATTGCACCTTTTAAAAGAGACACATTTTAGCATTTTTCTGTGATTGCTAGCAGGGAAATTCCCCTGGAGCGATGCTCCTCTTCTGCATTGTCTGTGTGAAATGTGATCATTTATAACACTTTTGATATAACCGTCTCTCTTCTTATCTGGTTTAGCTTTTCAGTGGTCATTCGTGATTCTTACATGTTGTTTATTGCACAACGACACCACATCCTCTGTTGTTTTACTCTGGAGGATCATTCATGGAACATATTTCTTCTACTTTTAGGATAAGATATTCAATGTTCAGGCTGAGGATATTGTTGACAAATCAACTACTGATATCATGTTAATAATACAAATATTACTATATCGTGTACATAATAAAATGTCCCTGATCATTTCCTTTTTCTTCCCTGTCCTCGCTTTGTCAAAGTAAGCGGCAGTTGTGCGACCTAACGCTGGTTACCACTCACCATAAAATGAAGTGTAATTGCTAATTTTGTACGCTCTTGTCTCCCTCCCCCTTAGCTATACTTATATTTTAAGACAAAACATACAATAAACAAAGTTAGAAGCAGGATTTCTATTGATGTTGCGATATAATTGTTATCATATCATAATGACAGATCTAGTTCTGATACAACAGTATTGTGGCAAAGGACATAGTGTTCCCATGTATGTACACATGTTGCCACTAGGCATTGTGTGTGTGTGTGTGTGTGTGTGTGTGTGTGTGTGTGTGTGCTGTTACTCACTCGTCCCTGCTCATTACAGCGTGTCAGCATGACCAAAGTCTGTACATTCTTCTCCCAGATCATCCTCCAGAACTCGTTGACTGTGGTGGGCAGCGGACCCTGAGCTGCAATAAATTCCTTCCTCGAGTTGTAACCCTGCCGAAAAAAAGCAGTCAGCGCAGCCACACAACACAAACATCCACCCTGTTCAGTTCTCCGGGAGACTCTCAAATGATTTAAAACGTGGTTGTGAATGACGTGGATAGTTGAAATGGGCACGACATTAAGGAAAAAAAGAATGAGCAGTTAATGTTTGCTGACACTGAAGCAATGACTGAGGCAGAGAGACGCTTGTCAGTACGCACCGGCATGTAGTTAGCATTGATGTAGTCATCATAGGGACTCCCATGGATAATAGAGAGTTTCACCCTAGAAGAGTCATCTAGGAGGCGAGAAAAGTATGATAAGTATGATAATTATGATTTAATGACCGATTTAAATGGGATTCAGTAGAAAGATACAAGTATGAGAGGCGATGATACAGTTTAAGGAGCGAGGGGTGTTACTGTTGAAGGCAGGAGAGGTGGATTAGTTAAGGCGACTCACAGGGAAGCACGTTGTTGTAGCGGTTCTTGGGCTTGTTCTCCAAAGTCAGAGCATTTGTTTTCGCCTGACCCGTACCGACGAGCTTCAGGTCCTTCAAAAGAAAGGGGAAACAAAAGTGTGACTGACGATCAGATCAATGCCCCAAATCTGGTGCAGTTCCTCTCTCGCACAGAAAACGCTGCTCCTGAAGTGCCTGAATAAACTTGATGTTGTACTGTAAAGACGATTAAATATTTATGTCGCATTAATTGCCTGCTATGAATAACTCATTTATCCACCAGCCTTTAAATATTAAGTTTATGTCTCACCTCAAACTCCTCAGCAAAGCCACAGTTGGAGTCGGCCTTCTGCTTCTTGTAGTAAGCCTCATAGTCCTCCACCCTCACAGCCACACTCCTGCTCATGTGGAGGTCAGACAAGAGTCAGTCTGGTCGTGTCGTGCAACATGTCATAGATCTGATGATACTTTTTATATAAAGAATTATTATACTTACACTTTAGCTCTGGAAAAACAAAGGGGAAAAACAAAAAAACAGTTCAGCCACAGTTATTTTCCATTTATTTTAAACTTAAAATAATGAAATTATTATTATGGTTATTAATGAAAACCTTACCTTATGGCATGAATCTGGATGTCTGACGATTCTTTGTTGGATAACCTGCAGAACATAAACAGTGAGTTTAGAGTTTAGATGCAACGTGCAAGATCCACCTCTCAAACTTATAGCTACTAGTTAGCTCAGCTAGCTGTGCAGTTAGCAGTTTGGATTGGGAGCTGGTGCCCAGGACAGACCAGGGCTACTTGTTCAGCGTGCTAACTTCAACAGATATGTTAAACACAGACGTCATTATGTCACAACACAACTGCTTTTTTATTCACATTCTGTTGATAAAATCTGAATGTTTCCAACTGAGCTTCTCAAATCTTGCCCCTTAAAGAAAAATCGTCGGCAATGGTGACAACGACAAACCTTCTCCAGTAGATGATGAAGCCGATGAGGATGATGAAGAGAACAAAGAAGATTCCCAGTGTTGCTCCGATAGCAACGGCAGTGACAGCTAAAACATGACAGAGATGAAAAAAAAAACAGGATCAAGACAACGAGGACGAGCGTTTCCTGTCAGGGGATAATTTTATTGCACCGAAGAAATACATTAAAATAATAACAGTGGCAGTGAATGTGGTACCTGGGTTGCTTGGGAGCTCAACAAAGAAGAAGTGTGTTGTTGACACCAGTGACTGAATGACACTGATGACTCTCTTCCCCTTCAGGTCGGTGAACAACACAATAGCAAATCTGCAGGATTACACAAATCAGATATCAAAAATAATACTTTGATGGAGTAATAGTTCCTTTCAGTCAGCAGCTCACTAACCGATGAGTTCACATACTGCAGCAGCGACCCATAAAGAAGGTAACCACAAGTTAAAACAAGTCATTGAGAAGTCACGTTTGCATGTTATCTGCTGCAGCACACGTATTTCTACACAAACTGGTTTCTGCTCTCACCGGTATTTTCCGTTGGCAGACAGAACACCATTAGTGTAGTCCTGGAATTTAGATCCATCGCCTATTTCGATGATCAGGTGTGTCTCAACGCTGCGTGCGAGCGTGATGTCTTGGACTGTTGCCAAGTACACCGGAGCGCTGCCCGCCTTCCACTGATCATACGTGTGCTCCAAATACTTCCTCCAGTCAGAAGTGTCAGCTGAAGAAACAGGTATTACAGAATAACAATTACTGACAGCGCTGACGGCAATAATGGAGTTACGTACAGCGCGACATGATTTCAACACTCTCTTAAAAGAAAAACACCCACCGGGGAGGTCACTTGTCACCAGAACCCCAACATGTGTGATTGGCCCGCTGGTGTTTGCCAGCAGTTTGGTCTCAATCTGAATGGTGAACTTGTTGTACACCCTTTCTCTCACCAGCACTAGTTTGTCAGCTTCAGATTCAGGTGGAATGGGTGGATCTTAAAAAAAAAAAAGATTAACGAGAAAAGATCGTCGTAAGGTTCGTAACTCAAAAACAATAATTGAAAACACATAACTAAATGCTGCAGGGAGTTTAAAACATGCTGAACCATTCTGCAAATGTATCAGTTTCTATGCGCTAAGCTGAATAAATAACACAATGCACCTGCTGTACTTTGTTGTACTTTATTGGACTTTGCCCTGCGATTCTGTCCTATCACAGATTTATTGGAGATATTTTGGTATCTGTGCACAGATTGATAAATTCCCAGTTTACTGTTCGGGTGCACTGATGTCATTTCAGATGTTAAAATGTATAAAAAAAACTGTTTTAAACTGCTTTGAGGGAAAATATAAGTCAAGTGATATCAGATTTTCTTTTTTATTCCTCTATATTGGTTATTGTATGCACCTCAAACTCTTGAATTATAATGTTCATAAAGCATGATGTCCTACTTGTGATGCCGGTCCTGCAGGTGTTAGTTGTAGGTCTGCTCGGCAGCCCACAGCTCAGACTCTTCACGGTCAGTCTGTACTCAGTATAGTGACTGAGATTGGACACAGTATAGTGACTGAGATTGGACACAGTGTGACCACAGCAGCCGCTTTTCGCGGTGACGATCCGGTCGTCAACAGCGACCTGGAAGCCGGAGAATTTTCCACTGGGACTTTCCCAGGACAGTTTGACTTCTGCAATTGGTGTGTTTGGACCTTCACATTGTAGGTTTGTCACTGGACTTGCATCTGCAGCATCAAACAGAAATGAATGTCAGGAAACATAAAATCAGTGTCCATTATATAAAAATGTGTTATTTTCAGGTAATCTAAAGTTTGTCTGTACAAACCGAAATATCTTCGCTTCATCATTTATGTCGACTTACTTCTGTTTAATTCACCTCTTAAAACTTAGAATGCAACATTCTTTTTTACCTGAAATCCTAAAATAAGCTTTCCACATTTTAATACGTCAATATGTAAATAATCGATCTGTTATGATCATACTTGTGCAGTTGGAAACCAGCGTCAGATCACCCTCTGTTCCATCAGCGGTCTCAGTGGTGACTGTTATGTTGTAGGATGTGCCAGGAACCAGCTCAGGGATTTTATACTGAGTTTCATTAACTACAACACTGTGCACGTTTGAATTTTGCCAGGTCACATTGAAGCGATAGCTGTCCTTGTATTGATCAGGTTCACGCCACATGACCGTGATGCTCCTCTCTTCTGTTGAAGTACTGAGCTCCCTCACAGTGAACGGCCCTGGTTGTTTAAAAGAGAGAGAGAGAGAGATGTGGATGTCTTTCTAAAGAGTGAAAATGAAGCATCGGAAACAGAAATAAAACCCTTACTTGTGGTGACCTTGCGGATCCAAACCTTGTCGCTCTCAAAGCCCATGGGGCCCACTGTGGACACAGAGATGTTGTAGGGAGTCCCAGAGTCCAGGGAGGTGAAAGTATGACTGGTGTTAGTGCTGGGGATGTTTTCTCTTTTTTGGAATGGAATAATGCACCGGTATTGAAATGAAGCACCGGTCATCAGAGGAGCTTCCTGCCACCTAAAGTGAATGGAGCTGGTTGTCTTCGTCAGGACCTCGATCGGCCCGGGAGGATTGGGGACTTGGCGGGTGAAATTGCAGAAAGTGAACATCAACGAGCACAGTAACATCAATCTAAAATCATCTCACTAATGCTTAAAAGGCCGCACTGAAGTGTTTTGTATTGCATATATAAAACGCAAAGATTTCAGATAAATGCGGGCCATTTTTTTAAAAGCATGCCATAAGTCAAACTTTAAAATCTAACAAATGTATCATACTTACATGTTGCATTAGTGACAAGTCCAGATGATGCATTGAAGGGTCCACTAACTGTGGTTAACGTGACATTGTAAAGCCGTCCAGCGGACAGGTCCTCAAACAGGAAGGAGGTTGTGGAAGAGTTGAAGTCTTTCTCCTTCCAAAACGAGAAATTGTGGTATAGACGGACCTTATAAAGCTCCACTCTGCCAAGAGGTTTGATCCATGACACCAGTATCGAGCTGTTGGAGCCCTGGCTGGAGACGCTGGGTTGCACCGTCTCAGGTTCTGTTCGCGGGCAGAGGAGGACGGATTAGAGACGATTAACTTCCTCGACAATGTGAAATAAAGAAAAGGAAGTGACAGGTGAGGAGTCTTACTGGTGTACTGAGAGGTGCATTCTGCTTCCCCTTCGATGCCGTCGGCTGCCCGCACAAAAACGCAGAAGGTGCAGTTTGTCCCTGGGGTGAGCGCCGAGATCTCCGCGACTTCTTGTGGCGGGATTTCATACTTGGAGCCACAGCCTGTGGTATTAACCTGGTAAGTGTAGTCTCGCTTGTACTGTGGTGGTTTATTCCAAGACAGACGTACAGCAGTTGTGTTTAAGGTTTCAGCCGTCAGCCCTGAAATACTGAAGGGCCCTAAAAACAGAGCACAAAGTGTTTCCTGTATCAGTAAACATGCAGCACATTCACTCGGTACAAAGGCTGCACGGAGTGGTAATGGTACACTAAACTTCTTTCACTGTTATTTCTTTTTGCTCGACTAACATCTATACATACGTGTAAATTTGGAAACTGTCACGGGTTCTGACTCAGTGCCATCTGCTGTCAGTGTGATAACAGTGAAGTTGTGGTTGCTCCCAGAGAGAAGTGGAGAGATCGTGGCTGTGGTGTTGGGGACATTTAAAGATCCATCAAGTGAGTCGTTGGAGTACCGCACATCGTACGAGTAGTCAGGTTTGCTGTCCGGCTGCGTCCACACCAAAGTCACTGCACTTGTGGTGATTTCTGACAGTCTCAGCATGGTTACAGGATACGGTCCTATTAAAATACAGTGGAAACACAGAAAGTGTATCAGGAAACAAATAACAACAACACTTAAAGAAGCTCTTTGAGGCTCTGTGTTGGAAGCTGGTCGTTATAATATGTGAGCAGATTCAGTTTCTAACCTAACCAGGAGAGACTGGAATCACGTTACAATCTGCTCACATATAATCAATAAAGAATGATTATTACATGACAATTATTTACATAGAGCCCCTGTAAACATTACATTTTCAAATAGATGATTATAAAATTAGAAATCCAAAGTCACAGCTGACTGGAACGTGACTGAAATAAAGTGATAAAGAAATAAAGAAAAAAATAAAGTAATAATAGCCACAGTTATGACCCCGGTGTGAGAAGGTGTGTGTTAACTACACTTACTGGTATACTTTTCTGTCGTCACTGCGGTGCTCTCAAACCCATTCACACCCACAGTGACAACAGTGATTCTGTTGGGAGTTCCAGACTGGAGATTGTCCAGCAGGAAGGAGTTGTTTTCAGTCAGATTGGAGCCTTGTAAGTGGGACACGCTGAAGTTGTACTGACGATGGGCCATATCCACAGGAAGGGGCCAGGTAAAGGTGATGGAGTTCACAGTCTGAGACACCACCGTGATGTTGCCAGGAGGGTTGGGAACTGAAGAGGAGAAGGAATACATTAGCTTATAGTCAAAACACATGCAGCACCTGCACACACCACACTGTACACATGCACAGGTTTGTAAATCATGATGTAGCTCACAGGTTGCATTGGACTCTGTGCTGTTGTTCGTTAAGTTTCCACTGTGGGTGACCACCTCCGCAAGGTAAAGCACTCCTGGTGACAGGTTCTGAAACTCCTTGTTGAGAGTACCATTTGCCAGATTACTGTAGTTTTTTACCAACTGGCTCTCTTTGTACAGGTTGACAGAGTAGAAGTCCACACGGCCGACTGCCTGGGTCCAGCTCACTGACAGGGTGGTTGTGGTTCCTGAGACTGTGATGTCAGAAACCGCCGCAGGTTCTGTAGTAAACAAAAAAAAAAGGAAAAGGAAGATTTACACACTTTGCATCAACTTGAATAAATATGCAGTGTTGGGTTGTAACGGAGCATTTGTAGTACAGCTATGTATTCTAGTGGCGACATCATGGGAGTCCCTGTCTTCATCCATAACAACGAACAATCAGGGGAGTAAAAGCGACAGTTTGTCTTAAACAAAATTGTGAATTCTCTGGGTTTGAACATTGTTGGAAAAATTGAGATAATCTAGGTACACAAGTCAACCAAATATACAACAAAGGTCTTGTTGTTTGACTTTCAATACACGAATGTTACGTATCAAATTTATAAGTGTATTCTGTTTTTGGGACTTAATGTTGCAGTGCAGAAAAAAGAAAGACACTACTCAAAATCAATCTGGGATATTAGGATATGGGTGTATACATGTATGCATGCGCAATAAAAGTAATATGAAGTGAAGTGAAACTCTAAGATATCCCCAAATCCTTCACTAATTTTGAGAGGTTTAAATATTTCTGCTCATTGTCACCAAATGATGAATCAACCCTAAATTGATCTTCAGCAGCAGAAGATCCGTACTATAAACTGTAAATCTGGGTGCACATGGGACATAATACTGGAGGTTTGGCTTGGCAGTTATGCTGAATTGTTTTTGTTTTATTGTTGTTTTTTTCTTTCTTTTCCGCAAGAGGTTTAGGAGTGTGACATACTGCGTAATGTCTTCATTATTGGACAGACCTACAACAGATATGTTGACATTTAACAGGCAGGGGTCTTTGAAAGACACTGTTAAGAAGCTAAAAAGCCATTAAGCCGATCTCTGCTGCTTTGGTTTTTATTCATTTTTTACATCTGTTCCTCACGTTTACTGAAGAGCAACACTCAAAATGATCATCAGTATATTTATGAGGTTTGGCAGTTCTTTAGATACCACTACTGATTGTATTTTTGATTAGGTAAGTTCATCTTTTACACTTGCATCAATGTATAACATCTAAATCGGCATTACAGAAGCTTTGAAGACATACGTGTGAAACTCTGTGTGGTTGCCACAGTGGAGTCGACCCCTGCTACAACTGTAAACACTTTGAAAGTGTAATATTGTCCAGGGATCAGGTTGGAGAAGGTGTAAGTCTCAGTCTGAGTTGAAGCATTATGGACCACCATGGTGTTGTTGAGCGCTTCCACCCGGTAGGAGTAGGAGGGCTTATGATCAGTTTGTCTGGACCACGTCAGCCAGATGGCCGTTGTGTTCACGCCCGCCACTGTGAGGTTGGTCACTGCTTTGGGCACTGCAGCAAACACAGCAGAGGGTTATGTGAGACTAAAGACCACAGTAGAAAAAAAGGTATTACGTTTTTTGCAGTTTCTTTTCAATCATTCAAATGTTTCCATGTACGATCTTACTTGTGTAAGTGGATGTCTGTGCCACCGTGGATTCACTTCCTTGTGTTGCTATGGTCGTGACATTGATATCGTATCGAGTTCCTGGCTCCAGGTTTTCCACAGCAGCATTGTTACGGGTGATGTTTGTTCCGTTATACTGTCCCTTAGCATTGTAGGCTACAACCATGTATTCATAATACTGCTGGACTCCCAGCGGGTCGGACCACTGCACTTTTATTGAGTTAATGGACTCAGGGCTGGCTTGAAGGTTCCGCACAGGGTTGGGCACTGGAAAAATTACAAAAGAGAGAAATGTTAGCAAACGTCGATAAAGGAAAAGAGATTTGTGTAAAATACATGCTATGAAATATAAAGTACAGTGTGGATGATGATGGCCAGATTAACAACATGGTGTAATAAAAAGCAAGGAGACACTTCTCTGTGCTTTTGCTTCTGTCCGTTGTACTCACAAGTGAAAGCAGAGTCATGAACAACTGAGCTCCCTTGATTTTGGGGTCCGACGGTCTGTACAGTTACATTGTAAGATGTTCCAGAGGAAAGCGTGGACAGATTTGTGTTAGTGGATGTGGAGACTTTATGTAGTTCACTGCCGGACTGCGGCTGGTAGGTGATATTGTAGCTGATGTCTGGAGCACCGTCCATCATAGTAGGAGTCGCCCACCACAGGCGGAGAGAAGAGTTTGTTGGGTGACTGATGTTGAAGAGACGAGGAGGTGTGGGAACTAAGAGGAATGAATAACAGGTGTGCACACTTTTATTACCTCATAATGTCTCAAAACAACAACAAAAATATACACTCTGACAAGGATTTAAGACATTTTCAAGCACACGTTGTGACTGATTGGTGAAACGCAGCCTTTTTGTTAGCATTGTGCTACCACAAAATATCCCATGAAGATTAAATCAAATTGCAACCAGCTATCATTTGAGGAGTACTCGTACTGATAAACAACACAGTTGGTTTGATCTTATATTGAGCTGCACAAGATCTGAAAACAAAATCATGACAACGACGACAGTATAGCGTGATGAACTTACCGGTGGCAGCTGAATACTCTGCAGACGTGTTACTGAAGTCTCCAGCCACAGCGGTCACTGTGATAGAAAACAATCTCCCAGGATGTAATCCAGCAAAGTCGATTGTGTTGTTTTTGGTTGTACTGCTGTTGTGGAAATTCAATTCTTGGTTTGAGATGTTCACCACATAACGTTCAAACATCCCTGTAGGCAAAGTCCATCTGAAGGTCAGGTCATACGTTCCTCGTGCTGTGATGCTAATGTCTTCAGGCATTACAGGACCTAGACAAAACAAAACAAAACAAAACATTATATTCATGTCATAATGTTTGTGTCACATTTGGAAATGGCATAAGAGGATTAAAGTACAAACTGGATATTTGCAGTAAATTGATATTTAATCAATTAAAACACAATATAATACTGCATGGTGAATATATAAATCAACATATTCCCATATTTCTAAACAATAAGATCTAATGTTGAAACTAGTGCCAACACACAGACATTAGAGAAACATAAAATGGCGGTTCCATTGATCTAAACTCATGCTAGCAAAACCACGCAAGCAAATTGTTGCAGCTCTACGTGCATCGTAATTATTAAAGGGTAACTCAGCAACATTAAAGTGTGCTTCAGGTCTTGTAAGGTCTTCTACTGCATATGTGAAAGAAAACATTTAGTGTGAAGCCTTTTGTGGCTCCAGATGAAGCTGTTTGTAATCTGATAAACTGCCTCCAGTGATGTCACTCAGTGGCTAAACTGCATTGTGGGTAATGTAGGAGGCAGGTTTTGAGAAGGAAGAAGAATGTGTTCATTGAAAAAGTCGCAATATCAAATTTGATCATGTTCATAAACTGTCCATAATGAGTGTAACACGAGACCACAGGACTGATAATCAACATCTGGCGCCTTCATTACCCACAGTGCAACTTGACCATTGAGTGACATGAGGCGAGGCTATTTTTCAGATTGACAACACACTGTAATGTAGAATATTGTTGGAATTACACTTTAATACTTCCATTTGTAGCTGCCTTTAATGAACACCATTTCCCACAAACCCAGTGCAATTATGGGTTTAGTATCACAGCAATGCTGTACTTTAAATCCAGTGAGGTGCGGTCAGGAGAGGCCTGTCATCATGGAAAATATATAAAAAAATATAATAAACAAATAAATTAAATGTTTATATTTATCAAATGGTTTGAACTATAAACTAATTTTCCATTTAACTTAAACAATTTTGATTGTTTTTTATGACGCTGAGTCTCACCTTGGATTGCGCAATCCCTCACAAACTGTGCTCTGCCATGCAATGAGAGCTGTCACTGTCTCTCTGTATGTCGCCAATCAAATGTTTCAGACACTTTTAATATATGCACCCCATGACTTTCTGTAGTTTAGCTGATGCATATAATATATGTGTGTAACCTGTTTCGTGTGCTCAGCGATCTTACAGCGGCAGTGAAGAGGCGCTGGGTGACGGTAGGGGGCGCTCGTGAGCCCAGAATCTTCTTACGCTACTGCGCAGCTGCAGAGGAAGTGACAGCGAGCTAGCAACAATCAGAGTCCATGGTTACGAGCGAGTCAAGTGCGGAGATAATTGTTTTCTGCTCTCGCCCGCTTGGTTTTACAATGGAGGATTTGATATCCAAGCTCAAAGAATTTTCTAAACTGGACTTTCCATCGAAACAGGAGGTAATAAATAAAGGGAGACCAACACCGGAGCTGAAAGGTTTGCTT
>OMLP01022047.1:0-16086 GCA_900302685.1 Spondyliosoma cantharus | reverse complement strand
CTTCGACCATTTATCCAACAAACAATTGATAACGCATTGTTTAATGTTATTAATAGAGGGATTTTATCCAGATCCTCTGCGGCCTATTTCCAGAACTCAATGTGTAGATTCCAGAGACAGAGAGAGAGAGAGAGAGAGAGAGAGAGAGAGAGAGAGAGAGAGAGAGAGAGTAAGGGGTGGTGTGCCCTGCAATCTATTCTATTAACCTGCACTCTACCGGTTGTGATGGGGCGGGAGCACTGCTCTTTGCTACGTAGGTGCTCAGCATAGTTAACAGCTGACAGGTTTTAAACCTTCCTGCGACAGTATTACAAGTCATTTCAAAGGGTTTCACAAGTCAAGTCAGTTTTATAAATATCCCACCAATTTACAACTCATGACACTTTGGAATTGGAGCAGGTCTAGACCAATCTTTTTTTTTATTTATCTAATTAACAGAGACCCGGCATTTTCCCCCCGATGAGGAAAAGCTTGACCTATTGAGTTGAGGGAGAGGGAGGGGAGACAGGCAGAAAGGGGTGCATGGAGGTGTACAGCAAGCACAGCAATGACAGTTATAACAACTGAAACGTGAATACATGTTGTACTGCTAGCCAAACAAACCTCTCTTCCGATGCACAATCTTTTTGCTTCTTCGTCATTTTTCTTTTCCCTTCATTTCCCCCTCTCACTCCAAAACCGGACTACAATACCGAGCAACCAGGACCATCTGGTACGATACATCGACAGGTGCTTCAACAGAGACTGCATCACGAAAAAAGGACAATTCAGTAGACACTCAGCAAGAGTGCTCAGCAACAAGAGAGCCACACTGCAAGGAGGCCCACTCTCTCCTTCACTATTGACCATTTTCATTGAACCACTGCCTGCAGCCATTGATCATAACACCCGCACCAAATGAATCCAAACACCCAACGCGCACCATGACATGACTATATGCTTTCTATATGCCGATGATGTATCGCTGTTTTTACAAAACTCTTACCAATCATTACCAGAAACAATTAAACTGATGGAAGCATGCTCAGATATGTCTGATTACTCTGTTAGCTGGCAACAATCTTCCATCCTTCCATCTGTTGGGATATGGCAGCCCACACACCACCTATCCCTTCGACACAGTTCGACTTATAACCTTCTCCGAAACAAAGTTAGAGGCAGAGGAAAACAATGAATAATGAGCGCGAGAGAAAGAGGGAGACAGACTTTTGGAAGCCCCTGGCCAAATCCTGTCGAAGGCCGTAAAACGATGGAAACTAAGCATGAAAACTAAGCTTGATCAAAATTATGAGACGAAAAAAAAGTCAAATTACGGAAGAGAAAGTTGACATGTACATTTGTACTCATAACATCAGCTTTTCAGCAAGGAGCACAAAAGTTGATGAAAGAGCATCGGGAAAAGTGGAACTTTCATTTTCACACAGAAGTTACGTGAGGTTCGGCCTTACAGTGGCACAAGAGTCTACAGTCTCTGCAGTTCTATCGCGCAGTTTATGTCATGCTCACGCAAAGCAAAGTGAGTCTGGGCCTGTCACAGTATCAAGCCGTAGCACGTGCACCGATACATCATTAGAGCTTAGCTCCCTGAAAGTGGGCCGGAAATATTGTTCACCTGCAAAAGACAAGGCTGAGGTTTCTCTGACCATGGTGCTGAACTGAGACTGTCAGCAGGGCAGCTGTCCACAGTTCTGAAACAGCGGCTCTGTATAGCGACAGTCTGTTTGCCTGTCGCCCTGTTGGTAAGTCTTGATGTTGGTGAGTGTGTTTCTTGCTTTCAGACGTGTTCTGGTTCAGTCCACCGGCAGCCTGGGTTCTCTCTCTGCGAGTCTCCGTCTTCTCTCCATGTCTGCACAAGGGGTTTGCCTGGGTACTCTGGTTTCTTGCAGCGAGGTTTGCTTATTTGGTTTACTTTCTAAATAAGTTACACGGCGTTTCGGAGGACAACAGACTTCTAATTCGTTCCATTTGATTGCCATGGCGCATGACTTTCGACTTTAAGTCCTTTCCCACAGAAAGCACATGGTGAGTCGCCACCTCAGTGGCTGTCAGGACGAGCAGTAGGCCGGAAAGAAGGGATTAAATGAAAGGAAAGGACATAAAGAAATGTAGCGAAGGCACAAGAAAGCGTTGGATGGATGGAGTTGGAGGAGGATGTTCACATCTGGAAGGAGACGACGACAAGTGGGGTGAAGATATCTCAGCTTTAAAATGACCCTGTTCCCAACAGTCTGCTTCTCCCTACAATAGTGTGTGCGTGTGTGCGCGCGCGTGTGTGTGTGTGTGTGTGTGTGTGCTTGTCAGTCCGGCCATCTGGTTACCAGGGCATTGTTTACCCTGTCACAGCCCAATATTTGCCCATCCATCTTTCATCCCAGTGCAAACCACAAGTGCGTGTGCTTGAAGTAAACTGCATGTGTGTGCTCGTTTGTGTTGTATTTAGTCTTCGACTGAATAAAAACGCTTTATATTAAGGTCCTTTTAATAATCAATAACTGATAGTTACTAAGCCACTTGTAACACCATATAAGATTATCAACATCAATAAAACTATATAAGGGTTAATATGAGCCTAATTAATACATTTATTATTATCTCATAAGACACTTACAGCTTTTTATTAGAAATGTGTTAACAATTTAAAGACAGCTTATCAACATCAAAAAGGTGCTTGATAACATTAATAAGACTATATAAGTAAATATGAACGTGTTTTATGAACGCAATTTAATGTGCGCCTTTAAATTAATTCAACCACGCGATCAAATATTATGTATCAGCAACAAACAAACAGTTGCTCCCAACACATACTAGCAACCGGACCGAATGATGCAAAGCTAATGCTAATTAAAGACGCATTTAAACACGTGCGGGGGAAAAAAAAAGTCCAAATAGCCTGGCTCATCCGGTAACTCAATGCCAATCAGCTCCTTTGTAACGGGAACGCTGTGTTTCCACTGTTTACCTCTGAATGTCCCCGATGGAGGATAATGACTTAGAACAGCCAGCCCTGTGGGGTTTTTTTTAAAGATGGAATGTTGTTATGATAAAAAGTTATTTTTGGTTAAGGGATTAAGAAATTAATTTGGTCCTCATCGTCAGAGCCATACACATTGTGTGTATGCGCCTGCCTCGGTGTCATTTTCCATTCGGCCGCAGGGCAAAAAGATACATGTCGCACAAGCACACAAGCACACACGCCAGCATGGAGATCGTCATTATTATGGCGCTTTCATGTGTTTATGTAAGCATTATAGGGCAGCAGCGGGCTAAATGCTCTGTTTTCACAGTGCACTTAACACAGGGAGGCAGAGATATGTTTGACATGGGTCTCCGTCTCTGTCTTTCTACCGCCGGAACACTTACTTCCACCTATTCTTCCTCTCCCTCTCATGGTTTTACAATATGTCGATGCTTTTCCCGTCCGTTCTCCATCTGGGCGTCTCTGATCTCCTGCCGCCGCCTGAGCATCAAAAGGTGTTGAAGAGGTTTTACCATCTCACCTTCCTCCCCGCAGATCCCTTCATCTTCTTCAAACGGGAAGGCGCGCAGGCTAACTGCGGGTTTCAGACATCTTCTGTTCTATTGCTCTGTCCTGCTGTATGCCTCTCCCTTGCTCCTCTACCCTTGCCTGTGCTATTAGCCAAGTATCTTCACAGAGACACTCCGGGAATGGTTGGACGCTCACGTCTACTCGTGATCGTGGCCGAACGCGGGCAGTTGGACACACACTCTGAATAAAGTTTGCTTCAAATCTGAATTTATTATGGATTTTCTGAAAATGGGACCAAACGTGCTGGATCACAAATATACACACAGTTAAATGTCCCTTTGCCATTTTCACCTCAGTTTACGTGATAGCCGTCCACAAGCTTCTGGGAGTCCTTTGGCTGAATTTTCAACCACTCCTCTTGAAATAATCAGTCAGAGTTCAACTGCGTGTGTTGGCTTCCTGGCGCAGACTTGCTTCCTCGGGCCAGTCCACATGTTCTCACTGATTCTCACACAATTCTAGCCTGATGTAGCCATTCCTTTACCACTTGTGATGCGTGTTTGGGATCATTGCCTTGTTGGAACACCCAACTGCACCAGAGACCGTACCATGTCTGGAAACAAGGGCTTCTTTCTTGCACAGCACCCTTAGCTCATGTTGATGTAAAACCCACTTGACCGTGGACACTGTCACCTGTCTTCCAGCAGCTTCTAATTCATTGCAGACTTGCTTTTTGGTGGTTTTTGGTTGACTCTTGACCATCCCGACCAGTTTTCTCTCAGCAGCAGGTGACAGATTGTGTTTTCTTCCTGATCGCGGCAGTGACACAACTGTGCCATGCGCTCTATGCTCTCAAACAGTTGTTTTGCGCAGTTGATCTTGGGACCTGTCACTGCTTTGAAATGGCTCCAAGTGACTTTCCTGACTTGTTCAAATCGATAATGTCCTCTTTCAGATCAATGCTGAGCCCCTTAGACTTTGTTGTGTTTGTGGCTGAGTCTTATGGGTCTATCAAACAAGCCTCATCAAAATGGGCAAAATTTTTCTTAGAATCACCAAAATTGATCGTTCACTTTGCTCATTGTATATTTTTGATCCAGCAGATTTGGTCACAGTTTTGGAGAAGCAAAGAGAACACGTGTTCACGACAACGGAAGGTTCTCTTTTGTGGAATACGTGGGTACAACGTGGAAGAACGAAACTGAAACCAATCCCTTTCTATGTACCCAATTGATTCTAGATCGTTCTTCAAAAGGCGCACACATTATTGGTAGTATTGATATTTGGGATCCCCTAGTAAATGAAGCTCTCGCGAAAAGTTCTGACAGGAAGACGACTCTGTTGCACGCTCAGTCCTTAATTTAATTCTCACACCGTCCTTTCGTTCACCCGTCACTCATGCTCACTCATAATTGCCTGCAATTATTTGGGTCCGTCAATTGATATCAGCTGCTCGCATCAGCCGGGGCCCATCTATCCAAAAGCCCAGCGACACGCCTCCATTGTTAGCCTATCATCTTGCTGCTGTCTTTTTAAATACGATTGTCTCCTGCTTCTGGTTCATTCATGCTGCCGTTTCCGCGCGCAGGCCCTCCACCTACCCGCCGCCGCCAAGTCTTCACAGATTCATCAGCTTCATTAGCTTCATCATGTGACAGTCACCAGCCTATCTGTCTCAGAAGAGTCATCACCCGGCGCTACCACCAGTGTCTGAACTCCATGGGGGGATTCTTCTTGCTGCTGCTGCTGCTGTTCAAGGCAGATGCCCTTCGATCACAAAGTCTCCCGGTAGCGTCTCAGCGCCAAAGACTTTCTGACAGAGTCATTTTCACAAATCATCTGCTGCAGTGAACATTTTCTTCGCCTCATTCACAAGTCTCTCCGAATTGAAATAATATTAGCGACACATTTCCTGAGGAAAACATCCCAAGAACACTTGAATCTTGATTGTCGTTTCATGAAAAGAAGTCGAAAGTCCACCTTCATATTCAATTGAAATAAATAACTTTTCTGGCTGTGTGATGAGTTTGTTGCATGCTATATGACATCATCTTGGTCTTTGTGTTTTGACGTAACACTAAGCTTAATGCACTTACACTATTTCCCACTTTCAAATTCTCTGAGCTAATTTTGTTTCACGTGATCAGGTTGCACTGAAAACAATACTGCAAAGTCTCGAGATAATCCCTGGCATTTTGTTGGATTTCCGCAAAATGGATTGCAATACAGCCAGAATTATTCAACAAGGAAAATTACAATTCATTTCATCACCAAGCAGTTTGATGCGATAGTGAGATCGCGGTCCATCTTGACCCTCCCGTTCCCCTTCTACGGCATCTCAAGCAGCGTCTCTGCTTTACAACAGTGCCGCCAGGTAGTATAAGGCAGCAAACATTGTAAATGATGGAACACACCACCAGTGTTCATTTCAAATCAGATTCTGGATACTCACGGTAGAAGTGCAGTTAAACACGGTTTATCCGCTGAATGTGCAGCAATATTATGAGTGCTAGCATACAATTTGAGCACAAGCAGAGGACATTAGAGTGCAAGGGCAAGGTTTTGAGGGAAAAATTTACAAATATAATTAAACAATGCTCTCTAATTGAAGGGCCGCACTCCTGAGTTTTGCCCTCATGTGCTGTGTCTTTTCATTTCCTCCTTTTGTCGGATTTCCAGCCCTTTTTCTGTACTCACCTGTGTCTTGTTTGTTAATTAGCCCTTGTGTACATATAGTCTGGGTGTTCCCTGATGTCTTTGTCATGTTGTTGTCATGGATTCTTTGCTTTTTGGATTTTTTTTTCCAAGGATTAAGGCTCCCTCTTTGTTCCCAACTTTGCCTGCCTCCTTAAGTGTCTTGCATGTGGGTCCTCACTATTTTTGCCAATCATCACATATCAATATTCAATAGTTCTTACTCAAAATTGTAACGGCATTTTTTTTATTGTCCCTTCGTTGCCGTCATTTTTCTTTTAAGCGACCATCGGTCAAACTTTTTAAGGCGCACCATCTTTATTTGATCAATACCCTCAAAAGTGCAAAGTCCAGTGCCAAAGCCCATTTGTTTTCTCAGGATGCTGTAGTCCATTAACATGTAACCCATGTAAGATGCAACTCATCTTATCTAATCAAAATTTCACTCCCATTGCTCAAGCGGAAAAACTTGTAGAACCGCGACATCACTATTCATCTGACGTAACGCCTTAATTTGAGCATTTCTTGAGCCAGTGCCGATTGGTACAAGACAGATACTACAATTTCAGGTCAAAACAAGGTGACACGCTTGACTGCATCATTCTTGGGGAAGGCGTCGTGTTTGCCGTTGCCCTGTATTCCTATCCCCTCTCTGCTGCAGAGTGTGTGAATGAAGACATTTATTACAGCAGAGACACAGAGGATTAGCAAAGGGCTTAAACCATTCTCATGGTAATGCACTGAGCTGGGAGTGCGCAGATAAACACAAACACTCACCTTATCAAAACACCCAGACCTGAAAGACTAGTCCTTAACTGCACCGACAGACTGGCAGCGAGACACTGACAGAACACGGGGAACAGACGGGGAGAGAAAAAAGATGTCAGTTAGCCGTGGCAGATTATGGCCTCATCCAAACACAATGTTTGCACAATGAAATCATTTAAGGGGTACGCGCATCACAGTTAAGTGCAAAAGGTATGACGCCATTGTCATAGTTAATGCAAAAAAAACCACTACTTTTCACATGGCCTGTTGGGTGTGGCAGACTGTGACGTTTAAAGTGGCAGTCAGGATAGATTTGTAATTCATATCTATATCAAATAAATAAATAAAGTAATACATCTATGTTTTCCTGTGTATGAGTTTGGGTGTGACACATATCTGCAGTTGTTGTTGTAGACCTGCTGTTGGCAGATTAATCAACAATGAAAATAATTAGCAGTCGGGGCTTTCCACAACGACATAGAGTAGCCAGCCAGTGGGGAATAGTAGCCACCCAGGCTGGTCCAGGGCCTGCCACACAGGAGAGCACAACTGCAGGAAGTTCAATATATTTAATTTTTTTTCCAAATGATTTTGGGCAAAAAAAAACAAAACAAAACAAACAAAAGCAGTCAAACACATTTTTAGAGTACTACAGCAATATTGTGAGGCGAAGACACAGCATATATTCAAACTCACGTGAAAGCCTACATAAGTACATTACACAACAGCAAATATGTTTTGCGGGAAATATAATGCAGACCGAATTCCATTTTCTGTTGACATGCTGAGGGATAATGAGGAAACGCTGCCAATGAATTTTCCTTATTTTCTTTTTTCCGACTAAATCTACGATTGTGCAAAACAATATCCACACAGCACGGCATCATGAAACTTTTTTTATGGCTACGTTTGGCAATGGCAGCACTTAAGGAAGGTTAGGTGTTGTTGTAGAAAGAAGTCAGCTGTGTACGTGAGACATAAAGTCGTAATCATAATATTTCCCCCAATCCGAGGCATCCCCAATTATCTCTTAAGTTAACAGAAACACACGAACAAGCGCATACACAAAACCCCCCAAAGGGGACTTGACCCACGGTAGATTTAGCGTGTCAAATTGCTGTCATGTTGGCATGTCTTAACCCCCCCCCGCGAAGATGAAATCATTTCGGTATGGTCATGTGTCATCCTTTCTAAGCGTAGCAGCGTCTGGCTGCTTATGTCACGCCTCCGCCACGGCGGGCTAAGCACGTCGGTCCAGCAGTTTTCATGCAATTTTTATTAAGAGTCTCACATTTTCAACAACATGCTTCGTGGCGTCCTTGTGTTTACCACTCAGCTGACATTTTTGTGTCCCTTTTTTCCGTTCATTTTTGCTTCATCGGTCTGCGCTCAATCAGATCCGATCTTCCTCATTAGCGAAATCATTGCTTTTTTAAATGAGATTGCTGATAAAATTATTAAAATTTGAAAAAAAAAAATGTAGAGGTGTGGAAGAGTAAAGTAGTCCCAAAATAGAAATAGACAATTAAAGTGCAAGTACTACCGTGGCCAAAGCAGATTTATTTAACCAAAAGTGGCAAATACACATATTGACAATGCAGAGAGATAGGGCAAATAACCAAAAAAAATGCAGTAAGGAGGTCAATGATCTCACAAAGTCACCAGGGGTCAGAAACAAATCGCTTCCATGTCTAAAAATAAAATCCTGCAGGTGGAAACTTATATGTTGAAACTTTCAGGCATCTGTCCTTCTACACCGGTGTTTTCTGAAGTAGCTCGTCTATAACAAGGACGTCGCTTCCTGTGCGGCCGTGTTTCGTCACCTGAAATGCGTCAAACGCTGTAGGCAAGCTTCGCTCTCGCACTTGGAGGATGGCGACCTCCAGGCTGAGGGCACACGTGCGCTCACGTACCGGAGACCAAACACATGAGGGCTCGAGCTGCGCGTAGTGCATCTAGAGGACGTTGCCGACGCGCAATCTAAGGAGCTTTCAGGGTTCGCGCTGATTTCATGGCCCACGGTGATGGCCATTTAACGAGCGGAGAGGGTGCGGGGATCCCTTCTCCTCCTCCAGTAGCTCGCACACTGTCACTGTGCATGAGTGGCCCTCTGCTGTAGAAAGCCTGGCCTGTCTGTGTTGCTGGCGGTGGTGAGCGGAATCGCTGGATGTACTTACCCCTATAAACACACCAACTCCTTCGGCACCTTGGTTTGGAGTGGGGCTTTAGTCATCTGTCTCCATCTTGTTCACAAAGCTCGCTGGTCAAGGGGCATCACAGAGCGCAATTAGTCCGCGTCATCTTTTTTTGGTGTGCTCCTATAATTATTCAATCGAAATGTATGCCGTTTTTTAATTCTTCTAAAGGCTCGTCCGTCCGAAGTGTTTTTGATTGATTGATTTTTCTTTCATTCCACTGATAATAGCCGCCTGTGCACATGCGGAAGGAGGAGCGGGGAGGACAGCGGGCTCTCCGCCACTGTAATCCGTGGTATCCTCTCAGCTCCGGGCGATCCACTTTGTTCACTTGCACCTCCTCAACATTGTAGTCAAACAACGATCTCAGCCACCAAATCCATGTCTCCCCAAATCTTCTCTCTCTGCGTTTGTCTGTTGTTGTGTTTTTTGGGCTCCTTCCAGAGAAGATGGGGAAGAGGCTGAGCGCCGGGGATTTATGTTTACCTCTTTACTATAGATTCTTCCTCTATGGAGCACCAGTGAAACAGCATATCATAAAGTGAGAAAGACGTCCAACATTCATTCAGTCATCAAAGAGTCAGAATCAGTGATGTATCTTTTGATTGACAGATATTAAAGCCATAGCTCTGATAACAACTTCACTGAATACACGCAGGGGACTTCGAATATGTGACCTGTAACAGGGTTCATACATACAATGTGTTTTCCTTATGACTGATCGAGTGTTTCATATCAGAATGGAAAATCTTGATCTTCAGGGATGAACTGTTAAAGATTTCAATTATCCAGTGTCAATCGTGGGTTTCTCCCAAGAGTTAGAGCACTCAGTCTACTCTACTATGTGTTAATCACACATCTGGGGGCCTTTTGGCCTCCCTGACACAATCAGGAAGACTTCTTTGTACTAAGGTTCGGTTCCAGTCCACGGCGGTTGCAAACCTTTAACCTTTGCTGTGTCTATGCCAGAGCCACAGAGCACACGCTCCTCTTCCTGCCTTCACCCCAACTGCCAGTCTTCCCCACAGTCACAGAGACGTAGCATCCAGATCTCTCCCCTGCCACCTCTGATTAAGGCCGCCGCGGACGAGACACACCTGTACAGCTGATGGGAGACAATGCCGCCGCTTCCTCCCAGAGATTGATTTTCTCCATTAAAACTGGCCCTTTGTCTAAAAACCCTGCACCCCTTTTGTTATGCTAAAGAGGAGATGGAAGATTTCCAATTCAATTTGGGCTGAGCCGAGGGCCGGTCAGCTATATGGGCCTCCATTGTTCTGGCTGAGCCCACTGGGATGACACTAGCGTCTCTCAAACGCCAATTAAGCCGGACGGAGAGACGGACAGGGGAATAATTGACAGGCAGGAGAAAGGCGGCCTTCTTCCTCACTGTCTCATCATTGAAAAAGAAAAAAAAAATGGAGAGAGGGAGGGGGAGAAAGGGAGAACAAGGAGGAGAGGAGTAATAACCTGTAATATGTGTCCCAGAGCAAATTCAGATTACATGAAGTGTTTAGCTCACATGCACAACTTTGGCCCAAAAGCCCCGATGCTGCCAAGAAAAGACAACGATAACCTTGAGAGCAAAGAGAGCGCTCTGATGTTGCTTGATATTGGCTGACTTGATGTTTGGAAAAAAAAAAGTAGGCAGTGGTTGTTTAAATCAAACTTTCATGAAGTGCTAATTTCACTTTAAGTTTCAGTGTCTTCGTATTCCATCGTTAACCTGCCACAAGACCGATCGTGTTTTAATTACCCGAAAAAAGTGTTTCTAATTGAAGGGCGTTTGACTTAAATTGTTAAATAAGGTCCCTCTACTTTTGTGATTCAATTAAAAGAGACCTGCGCCGATAAGGACGTCACTGAATAAAATACGGCACACTATTATGAAATCAGAACTCTCACATGAAAATAGCTTTCCTAATAAACTCTGTTTTAGATGCGCTTTGTTACAGTTCAGTCCATTTGAATTTAATAAAGGACATACCAATGCGTTGGCGGCTCCAATGACAAATTAAAAAATTGGGGGATGGTATCGTGTAGAGTGTTGGATATATTTTTTGTCATGTGAGGGCAATGACTCTAGTGTTGCAGGATTGTTCTGTTGGTTGCTCACTTTGGTCTGGACTAAAATATCTCAAGAGGAATTGAAAGGAAAATCAAGACCTTTTCGCACGGAGAAACCGCAATATCGAACAACAACAACGGCTCACCCATATGCCACCGTTTTTTTTTTTTGTTCACACACTGAGCCACGGAGCAGCTCTGCTGACTGTTAATCATCATATGGATGCTGCTATAAATTGTTGTGATCAAGATCCTGACCTGGCCGTTTTTTATCTAAATTATATCACACAATCACCATCCTTAAGTAGCAGACCCTGTCTGGCTCTCGCACTCGGGGAGGGATGCTCTTTTTCGGGGGCAGGTTCACTGAAGACGCGGTTGGGATTTTTTGGTGATCTCTTTCTATGTAAGTTGCCAGAGAGAGAGTAATTACAACAACACAATAGCTGAAGTCATTGTGGAAGACATTTTTGCTTGAAATCACCTCACATCAATCATCATTGATAATCACTTTAAACAGTAACATGCTGCTGAGACATCTGTTGCGAGCTTCAATCATCTAATGTGTTGATGATGTGGTGATCACAGAGACAGTGATATCATTCCCCATCTAGAAGACCTGAATGAATACAGAGGTGAGGGCTCTCTTCAGAGCCAAAAAGGCTGCCTTTCAGTCAGGTGACAAGAGCCTCCAGAGCAAGACTAAAAGCTGGCATCAAGGAGGCAAAGCGAAGACATCAGCGGAGGCTGGAGTAGGACCACAACGTCAACTGCAGTAGAGATATGTGGCAGGTGATTCCAGATGTCACAGGCTACAAAAGCAGGAAAAGGCCCATCATGTGCGAGGCCACGCTGCTGCATGAACTTAACACATGTTATGGTCACTTTGACCTCCTCAGCAAAGACTCAGCTGTGAAGTCCACTCGGCCTCCATAGGCCTGCTCATCAGGAGCGAGAACCAGTCATACCCACTCACTCACCAACAGGATCAAATTGGGGTTCAATGTCTTCCTCGACGAGTTATCACAAACAGCAGTCAATCAGGAAAGACAAACAAGAAGCATTCTTATTTATTGTTCCACTTGAATGGATGAAGACTTTTAAGTTCACGACTACAGGGAAGCTGTTTTCTGACAGGGCAAAGAAAAGATGCAACGTTGTAAACTCCCTCTCTCGGCCTACTGATGGCGCATTGCCGTGACCCAGGTGGCAGGTGTTTGTTTTTAGAAATGGATTATTTTGCGTTAATATGAGTTTGCAACATCGGATTGAATCAATCAATCAAACGATCTTTATTCGTATGGCGCCAATTCAGAAGAAAAGTCATCCTGTGACATTTTCCAAATTCCAAAGACACAGTTTCCAAACACTGGAAGATGGTTCAACAGGAGAGGATCTTGATAGCTAAATGCTCTACCTCCCATTTTACTTTTGAAGACTACAGGAAGTAACCCCATCCTGGGAGTGCAGTGTTCTAGTGGGGTAATAGGGTGCTATGAGCTCTTAGATATGCCGGGACCTGGCCATTAAGGGCTCTGTATGTGAGAAGGAGGATTTTAAATTTTATTCTGAATTTTCCCACTCATTAAGTGAAGTTATCTTGTTCACTCTCTCAGTAACGTCATTGTAAACCTATTACATGTATAAGATTAACCTGTCATGTTCTTAACAGCAGCAACCAGCTGTCAGCTCATGTTAGGTACTAGCTAGGTTTCATCTTCATATCATCATAAAAAGGGTAATGCTATGCATTAAAGGCTGTAATCTTAATCCAGGTACTCTAATGCGTCTGTTTTAGTTTTTCACGTGCAGTTTCGCTGTTAGTTTTGCCAGATATGGTAAAAAAAAAAGCTGTTTTTCTGATTTTAACTTCATTTAAGTATTGTAGTAAATTACAATTTCAATTTCACTCGTACAGATGTATTCCCATAATACTTCATGCTTCTTTATCTCACTCATATTCCGCTCCAGAGACTAACTACACACATACATTGATAAATATAGCTTCTGCATCATTTTTCTGATGTTAAAATGTTATAAAGCTCCTCACAGACGACGTTAACCAAGCTAACCTTGCTTGTGCAACCAGCAGCAACATATAGTTAACCGGGCGCTCATAAAAGATAGTTGCCACGCTTGAAGAATCAAAGTACTTACAAACATTTGAATTAGCTGTTAACTTAAAATGATAATCCAGAGGTGTAAAGTTCCCAGAATGCATCTGCATATTTGAAATTTACATTGGTGGTCCAAGTGCCCCTCGGAATGCATTGTCACTCACAGCAATCTACTCTATTCATGGGTATATTGTTTTGAAGCTGTTATGGAGAAACATTCGCTTCACTGTAAAATCAATGTTGTATCCAGTGAATCATCAGTGATTCACTACACATACGTGCAGCGCTGTACCTGCTTTCCTTCCTTTCTACACCAAGGGCTTTGTGAACGCGTTCAAGAACCGAAGCGCAGCAAAAGTGACCTGGATAGCCGCTTCTTTTTAGTTGGAGCGTGCTATTGTCAAAACTGATAAGAAGTCTGCCAGAGAAAATCACGGACTCTGGCAAACATATCCAACATTTAGTAGGGGTCACAATTATCCATAAAAATACGATTTTCTTGACCGATTTCAAGTGGCAAATCAGTTTCTAAACTCACACAGTGTACACTCTTTGTATTTACATGTCCAGTAGATATCAGTAAGGACATGTTAGTGAGGTGTTGGTATTGAAAAAAGCATCTCTTTCACCACTTTCTTCCCTCCGAACCTTCTTTTTCTCAGTTTATCTCGCTCTGATTGTCCCTCTCTCAAATCATAATTGCCCCCCCCCTCCTCCCCTCCCTGCCTTTGCTGGCTAGTGACAGACGGCCTATTAGGATTTAATAAGCCCCATTTGCATGTCAGCCTTTTAGATTTTCTGTAAGAAAGAAAGGCAATAGGAGGGAGGGGGTGGACAGGGTGAGAGAGGGAGGGAAGGAGGGGTGAAGGAATCGAGGAATAAAAAGGACGGAAAGAAAGAGAGGAAGGAAGGAGGGATGGGAGCGAGCATGATGATGGCCGGTGTAAGAACCCATTTCTCTTTAGATGAAGGTAGAAAGGCATTAAAAATATAGTGAAGCCAATATTGTCCTACTCGACCATCTCTTTTTTTCTTGTATAATGTTTTTCTTTTCTTTTTTTTTCCTGTAATCAGATTTGTGAGCAGAGAACTCATTCCAGCACTGCATGGTGTCACAGTTGGGTCCATTGTTGTGGTTTTCAGCGTTTGATTCAGTTTCATGGTTGTTGTTTCAGAGAACAATTTGTATTTAAGGGTCATTCCATCCATGCCAACTTACCAAGGGCCTCCCAGTTCATGTCATGGATTTTCTTCAAAAAGCTAAGGTTGAGATTTCTATTACATTTATAGGACCTTGAAAAATCCTGTAGCTGTACTCTAAATACTTTCTAAATTATTAAGTACGGCCCACTGAGCTAAATTTCATCATTTTTGTGATTCTTTGTATGCCTATTCAAAGCCTCACTCATCACTTATTTTTCATTTGGTTTGAAATTCGTCCTGAACACTAAACAAATTTTGCCTTCTGAAAAAAGGCCCCTTAACTTCTTTTGACTGATTCTGATTGATAACAGCTTGTGACCTTTCCGGGTCCACTTTAATAGAGCTCGTTTGATGCAGCCATTAGACTCAGCCACAAACAGTACAATGGGAGAGTCTGAGGAGCTCAGCATTGATCTGAAAGAGAAACATTATTTGAACAAGTCAGGAGCCATTTTAAAGCGGTTACGGGTCCCAAGATCGACTGTACAAATAACGTTTTTAAAGGATTAAGTGCATGGCACGGTTGAGCCACTGCCACAACTAGGAAGAAAACACAAACTCACAAAATCACCTGCTGCTGAGAGAAAACTGGTCAGGGTGGTCAAGAGTTTCTGGAAGACAGGTGTCAGTGAAGTTTGCTGCTGATCAGATGGACAAAGAAAAAAGCCCTCCTGGAGGAAAACTCTGTGGTCTGATGATGCAAAGATCGAGTTGTTGTTGTTATACAGCTATATTGTAAGTGTACAGCTTTTTTTCTGTACTTTACTTTTTTTTTAGTGTGCATTGTTTTACATACACATTTAAATGACATGCTTTAAAGGGCAGATATGTAAAAGTCCAGCCCCTTTGCACTTTTTTTTTTTCTACAAAAGAAGTTTAATAGGTCCGATCGATCTTAAGGGTGGGAGGCAGTCATGTCAACAAGAGAAAGGAATATTAAATCCTTTTTTGGTTTATCCAATACAAAGACATTACTGATGGCTTCTTTTTTTATTTTTTTTTATCTAGACCATCAAAGCATCTTCTGTGCCACAAATGTTCTGCCCTACGAAATGGGTGTCTGTAGTTTTAAATGTTAATGACAGTTAATTAGGTTTACAAACATGTTACCAGTTGTGGGAGGAACACAGAAGTCATGCACTGCTGTAACATTACTCCCCCCAAGAAAGTCTTACCAAGTGTAATTATCTTGCTGCACTGGCGGATAAAGTCACACGTTTGTCGTCTGTATCTTCTGGAATCAGGCAATTATTTCTTATATTTAAATGTTTCATTTTTTAAGTGTTCGAAGGAATGTTACATTTAATTCAGTATGCCCATCTGTTGTTGCCTGTTGGGCTTAAGTTTACCATGCTATGCTTTTGGCATATTTTTGTATTTGTCATTATTTTTGGAGTGTTGCAGTAATAGTTAACATACATTTGAATAAATCAAGCATATTTGTCCACTTCCATGTTGATAAGAGGATTAAAAACTTGAAAAAATATCCCTTTAAGGTACATTTAGAGCAGTCATGCGATTAAATATTTTATACGATTGACAGCCCTACTAT
>OMLP01022045.1:19016-43498 GCA_900302685.1 Spondyliosoma cantharus | reverse complement strand
TTTGCCTGCAGGCTGCTGATGTTTCTGAAGCTGCAGGCGATGTACTCCTGCGCATTCGTCACCGTGGTGATCAGTCTGGATAGGCAGTCGGCCATCCTCAACCCTCTGGCCATCAATAAGGCCAGAAAGAGGAACAGAGTCATGCTAACTGTGGCGTGGGGCATGAGTGTGCTCCTGTCAGTGCCTCAGGTAAGCGCAGGTGTCCCAGCTGACCTCACGGGCCGGAGGTCAGCACTGATCTCCATTAGATTAGACTAGAAACATGTACTGTCAAGGAGAACATGGCCACCTTTGGTACTCTCGTAATTCTAACTTTGGTGTAAGTCGTTTACACTGAATGTTGTTGACATTTAGTGTTCTGCTGAGGGGAAGTTCAGCGTGCACGATCAGCACAGGCTGAGCAGAAAACCGACTGGATGTTTCCTGGAAATGTATTAAAGAAATTACCAGCTATTTATTAACTGCTTCTTGGAAAATAGCAGTAGTATCGTCAATAAATAATGTCAGGGTAATCTGAAATACATTTTGAGCTCATCTTTGAGCAATTTGGGGATCATTTCTAAGTAATTTCATGTCTGTTGCTCGGTTATTACCACGTACTTTTCTGGATCTGTAAAGTATAACTGAAAACTTTATTCCCTTAGCCTTTCTTCAAACGTGAAAAGTACGAAATGTGTCGCTGCCGGCCGCCCTCCCAACATCTGACGTCTGACAAACAGACGACCCCATCAGCAGTGATGGGAGAAGTACAGTATTCAGATGTTTTGCTTGAATTAAAAATAGTGACGCATCACACAGTAAAGATACTCTGTTGACCCCCGTCGACGTTTTAGCAACACATACAACAAGAAGAACGGTTTCTGCCACTGCCGTCCGTCTGTATCATAAATTATATCATCCAATTATTATTTCTATAGTATTACTACTGTATTCATGTTACTTTTTTAGTTAAACCCTCTTTAAACTGAGTAACTACAGCTGTCAAGTGAATGTAGTGGAGTAGAAGTAGCTTTAAATAGAAGAATTCAAGTAAAGTGCATCAACATTTTACCTAAACTGTCCATTTTCATTATTTTATTTACGAAGCATGGAAGTAATGTAAATATCGATCGCAACCAGCGTGATGGCTGCAGAGAAATGACATCGTCCATGTAGAGATTCTAAGCAAAGCAGCCACACAGAAAGAAACATTTCTAAGTATGTATTACTACCCTGTTATTACTGTAAATGATTCCTTGCTGAGTAGCGCACCTTTGACATCAAAATTGTCTTAATCGCCGCGTGGGAAGTTGTGCAGGTGAGGACGAACGTGAACAAACAGAAGGGGGGACGGGATGAATATATACTTGGTACAGTTTTTAACCGGATCGTTACGAAACGATTCAAGTGACACACAGTCTCAGAGAGGAACGCCAGTGTTTCAGCTGAACCGCTCGCGTGCAAACCTGCGGTGAGAAGATGAATGTAGATATTTTCTTTTATCTTCTTTATCTTCTGGGTCGTGAGCCACGAGACCCACGTCCTCACCGCAGATGTAAGAGCTCATGCAAGTCGGGTGTTTGCCTTTGTACGAACGGAAACGAAAAAAGCCTGAAAACACGTGTTCTCACTCACTCATTCTCAGTGGTATAAAGACATGCGGATCATTTTGGTTTTACAAAAACAAATTTCTACTATAATAGTCCTGGTTGTAATACGTCATTTCTATTTGATATCTATTTTAGGTATATAGGATATTACATTTCATGTCCTGAGGCAGCCTCTGGGTCACGGAAAGTCATCAATGACAGATGAGGAGCAGACGCAGTTGTACTAGTTATTTCTTGGTTTCCTCCTCAGATGTTCCTTTTTCACAACGTGACCATCGTCCACCCCGAGAACTTCACTCAGTGCACCACGCGTGGAAGCTTCGTCAGGCACTGGCATGAGACGGCCTACAACATGTTCACCTTCTCCTGCCTGTTCCTGCTGCCGCTGGTCATCATGATCACCTGCTACACCAGGATCTTCTGCGAGATCTCCAAACGACTGAGGAAGGACAACCGTGAGTTCAAACTGCGTCTGAATCTCTGTGGATCTCAGTTTAAGTCGGTGATTACGCACATTCGTGAGGTGATTTGATTGGCACAGAGCCGTAGAGGACAGGTTACAGCTCACAAATGCATGAACACACCAACTTGGCTGAATAAGTACACGGTCTCTCCACTGCCAGTCCATAACAAAGAAGTATGTGTGCAGCATTGAAAAATG
The DNA here is from genome assembly GCA_900302685.1 of Spondyliosoma cantharus. Classification (NCBI taxonomy): domain Eukaryota; kingdom Metazoa; phylum Chordata; class Actinopteri; order Spariformes; family Sparidae; genus Spondyliosoma; species Spondyliosoma cantharus. The sequence continues at coordinate 41,248 of OMLP01022045.1, read as the reverse complement.
ATCCTCCCAGCTGTAAACAATATGGCTTTTTGAATGAGATGTTGCGGTGAGGCTCTAGGGAAGACGCCGCAGATCTGTTAGTCTGTCCACCAAATTCACGGTGTTCCCTCAGGATGATTCTGACCGACTCTGGTGATCCCCTGGCGTTTCGTCTGGCTCCATCATGTGAGCGGGTAAATTGTAATGGAACTCGGCGCAGGCATCCTTTGGATATCCAGATATCCGAACGTTAGCTGGACATGGTTAGAGGTGCAATATGTAAAAATCGACCACTTGTCAAATTCATACTCAAAACAAACAGGGGGCAGCGTAACACCAGAGTAACTGCTAACTGCAGCTGCCCTTAACTCATTAGCTCAGTTAGCCGTGCAGTTAGTGGTGCCCAGGGACCAGGGGGCTGTGAAGTGTTTGCACTGCTGGCACAGGAGCTTTGGACCTGGACGGGCTGGGGCTAGCTGCTTAGCATGCTAACTTGATTAGATATCTCAGAGACGTCATTGTGTTAAAACTGCTATTTATTCACCCTCCGTTGATCATTTTGGTTCATTTTAAAAAAAATCGTTTTACACAATAATTCTTACATATTGCACCTTTGATATTGCAAATGTGCGGATGCTATCACTGTTAGCATGCTGTCAATAACATTTAGGTCAAAGCATTGCTGCTGTGGCTACGACATTAGTCCTGTTTTAAAGTATTTTTTTTTTTTACCAGTGCTGTGCTCAACACTATCTGTGTGTGTAAAACTATCTGCATTAGTGAAACTTAAAGCAGCTTTAAGGAACTTTCATTTTTGTTGACTCTGGATCTGGTTAGTGTAATTAAAATAAAAAAACACATGCATTTGTAATAATGCTGCACACTCAGACTACAGAGCAGCTTCTTTCCTCAGGCTGTGAGATTCCTGAATTCATTTTCATCACTGCGCCTCTAAATAGTTTTTCATTAACGGAATCCGACCCGAAGGCATTGAGAAAACAATATTGAAAAAGCCGATAGCCTCGCTGACGGCCCTCCGCTTACGCAGGTCGTTTGGCGGCAGCGGTATTTAATTGAGACTGTTTCATAACCAGTTGAACTTTCCTTGTAGTGAGTTTAAGCTTTCAGCAGTTTGGATGAGACGACCTTTTAAAACCATTGCCAATAAATATGTTAATGTTTTTGTCATCCTAGTGCCCTCCAATGAAGTGCATTTGCGGCGTTCGAAGAATAACATCCCCAGAGCCCGGATGAGAACTCTAAAAATGAGTATAGTGATCGTCTCGTCCTTCATCGTCTGCTGGACTCCGTACTACCTGCTGGGCCTGTGGTACTGGTTCTTTCCCGACGACCTGGAAGGGAAGGTCTCCCACTCGCTGACCCACATCCTGTTCATCTTCGGGCTCGTCAACGCCTGCCTGGATCCGGTCATCTACGGCCTGTTCACCATTCACTTCCGAACGGGGCTCCGAAGGTATTACCGCAATGCCGCGGCGGCGTCTGACCTCGACAACAACACCGTTATAACCGGATCTTTCACGTGTGCCGCCAACTCTTTGCAGCTGAAAAGAGAGGTGAGCCCGGTCAGCCAGGAGAGGTTCATGTTGTGCAGCGACAGCCACAGCAGAGAAGAGTCCACTCCGTCGAGAAGCAGCTTTTTAACGGCGGACAACGACGCAGAGAGAGATCCTCACCAGTTCTGCTCTGACAGCATCATATGAGGCTCCCTGACAACATGTTACGTACCGTGTGTGACTGTTTTATTGGTTCAGTGTCTGACTGGGTCGTGTATTCCTCGAAAAAAAAAAAAAAAACACGTCATTTTGGCTTAGTTCAAAAATCGTTCCACATTTCTGTAGTCAACACAAAGCTGGTTGAAAATACAGAACTTGAGGGAGGAAGGAGGAAGAGGAGAAGCTTCATAAAACACATACGACTACACGGACACAACAAGCTCCTGTCGTGAAGGAATGTTCGTCGCTCTGTAAACTCGTGTTCATCTTGAATTAAATGTATTCACTGTACTTTGGAGGTTTCTATTGGGAATCCAGTGCTGCTGGAAAATGTTCACCGTGGGGAGGGACGTTTTCACACGGGCAGCAAAGCCGTGCAATTTCTGTGCAGATCTCTTGAGCCAACACATTTCCGTGTCTGTAATGATGTGTAGCAGTAGGATCCCTGAGGGTACGGCTGCCTATAATCAGTAATGAGTCACACAGTCGGAATGGAAAAGGCCATTTCTACCCTGGAATTGTAACAAACCAATGTGTGGCGGTGGACTTGGCAAATTATTCTCAGCTGGAAAAAAAAAAAAGATGTTCTTCTTTTGTTCAGAACAAAGAAGTAGACAGGGGGGTTCAGGTGCAGCGGCACTATCATTTCATCAAGTCCTCCATGATTAGAGGAACCTCGAACGCAGACAAGTGGGAATGAATTTTAGTGTTGTAAGTATTGTGTCACTTAAATTGTTGCAAGTTGTGCTTTTTTGTGTTTTACAAAACCCATAATGCAGCTAGAAAATGTATCTCATCTGTGCAGTTTGTAAAAATACAACAGTAACAACAGCTGCTGCATTTCTTATTTGGAAGATTGTTCTGGTTCAATTCGTTCACTCTCGTCTCAAGACACAATCATTTTAAACTGAGATAAGAAACTGAAACCATTATCTTAATTGATGCCAGTGTCGAAGTCGGGTACACCAGATTATTTTAAGGCGAAACGCGGTGCGCCAACAGGAACTGGAAAATTAAATACAACCTTATTCCATTTTATTAATTTCCTCTGGAATGGACCTGATTATTAATTTCAATATTCATTTATCAATTTGTAAGAATCAATTGGCTCAACTGATTAATTACGTCTGCAATGTCCATCACATGTTCCCAGATCCCGAGATGTCCTCTGATTGTTTGTTTTTTCTGTCTGATCAACTATTTAAATTCAAGTTTTTCAAGTCAAAGACAAAGACAAAGAAAAAGACAAAGAAAAAAGAGAAAACGCATCCAGACGTCATTTATAGAAATGTGCCGAATCGCTTTTTTATACCACCAAAGGTATAGCGGCTAGCTTAGCTTAGCGGTAGTTTACCCACCAGCTCAAAAATCAACATGAAAGGCCTATTATGTTTTGTAAGTATATTTATAAGTTTAAAAATGACACGTTGCAGTTTTAACAGGAGGTTAAACGCTAGCTGTCGCTTCATGTGTACCGTAACATTATAGACATGAGCAGTACACTGCCAATAACCATCTCATTGTACTCTTGGCAAGCGACAAGGTGTAATTCACAAAATGTCCAACCTATTTTCAGGGTTTCATCATTTGTCTTGGAGTTAACAACATAATCTTAAAAGTTCGACTTTCGAGCCTTTGTAACTTGTCGGCTTCAGAGGCAGACAGTTTGCAGGCACCTGAGGTAGCTTAGATTCTCCAAAGAGTGCCTGTTCATTTATATGAAAAAGTGAATATTACAAGTTAATTAGATGTCTCTGGGAAGAGGAAAAGGTACCTTGATCGACTTAGCTGGGAATGATAACGACACTTTTTGTTTCGTAAAGTAAAAGAACGGGTTAAAACTTTCCAAGCAGCAGAACATAACAAACCCAACAGCAAAGTCTCTAACTGGTTGTAGGTGCTTGGTTTAATTTGAGAAGCCGCTGTTTATTACCGACTGATTGTTCTCACTGTTGACAGCCATACATGCCAATCTCTATGTAGCACCTGTGCTTTCATTACGCTCTCAGTGGCGTGTGGCCCTTTGGCATTAACTCCTCAGCAAAGCTTTGTAGAAATTCAAATGAAGCTTTCAGGAACATATTAAAATCAGTATCAGTCCTCACTGACACAGAGAGACGCCACAATATGATCTGACAGGACTGGAATACAAATGATGCAACAACAGTGCTAAATGTCTCTGTGCAACACACAGGTGAACAAAAAATAACCAAAAAGACTGAAATAAACAACACGAGCAGACCAGTCTAAACTCGAACAGGGAGCCAATCTGGAATAATTCTCCAGCTGCACTGTCCTGATTGGTTATAGACAAACAATATGGCCTCTGATAGATAATAGATAATCTTCAACACCTATTTACATATAATTGGCCGTTACCCAAAACCTGGCACTCAGACAGACATTATTTAGCAGCAGGTTATGCTCCCTTGAATAAATAATATAATAAGAAGCGTCAAGAGTGTCTCCCTTTTGTTTTTAATGTAAAATATGCCTTTAAAACAGAAAATTAGTGATTATTAGTATGCCAGATTATAAACTTTTAATTAACCTAATCAAATTAAGAAAAACCTCTGCACTCTGTCCTAGTTTTTTTGTGACATTAAAAACATGACATATGAAACATTCAGGGACCCCAAAGGCAACAAAATGCTAACGTTCCATGAACGAGTGCAACCCTTTCGTAATGAGCTTGAATACACTCATCCTTTTGAAACACATATGAGACAGCCTCCAGATCTGCGGTGCGGCCTACCAGCACCGCAGATCTAAAAATGTGCCCTAAATTAACCCGAGAGCCACAGTGATGTTTTTCCTACAGGAAGACATCTCAGTAACTAATGTTAAGAAATGGAGCCTGCTAATGTAATAACCAGTTTCTACCACAACAATCACATAATCTTTACACATTTGTTTAAAAAAAAAAAAAAGAAAAAGAAAAATCCTTGTGTATCGTCCTGGACAAGAATTCCTGTAGAAGTAGCCTTAAATGACATGAAATAAATATGAAACAGTCTATACGATAGCGCCTGAGTGCACAGAGTCATTTCTTGCTGCAGCTCTGCTGTGTCTCTGCAGTTTCCTGTAGCTGCTTCCAGGTCTGTGATATAGCTTTGTTCCTTTCATCCACACACAGCGCTCTGCACATGAAAACATAATTAGTAAGAGAAACATAAAAAGAAACTGTTCTAACATTCAGACATTGTTAGTTACATAGTTTGTCCTGTCCTTTCAGCCAGGGGTCGATGTGAGAGTAAAGTTATTAAATAATTGGACACCACATATTCAGATTATCGTGGCAAAAGGACAAAAAGAAAACAACCTTTGCTGAAGGTAGAGATCACAGGCTTCCTGTAGAGTGACACAGCTCAGTCTTTCTTGTTGCTGCGGGGAGACTGGCGGTGGAACAATATACTGCTTGATGATATCAGACTCTCCAAAATGGAAGATGAAAAGCTGACTCTGGCCTCCTCCTTGGGGAGATGAACTGCAGCTGGGGTCCTGCTCACCTGCTGGGACATGAACGCTTCAGTCACAGTGGTTCAATTTCATGTCACCTTGTTTGTGCAGCTTTGATGCCAACACATCCGTGCCAACATGAACTTCCTGAATGTCACTTCGTTTACACCGTCACCACTGATTCCCTTCTAAACTTGTCTCCAGTGTGTTACCTTTTATGAGGAGAGCTTGCAGTTTGGTGTTCAGAGCATAAACAGGATTGCAGGGCGCAGCAACCAGATGAGATGTGGGAGGAATCAAGAGGCACACAGTGGTTTTGTTAACGACATCTTGGAGGAACATTTTTCCATTTCTTTGCACCACAAGCGACTAGTTGAGGCGAGAAAACAAAGACAGATGGACCAAAAGAGGTGAAAATTACAATACTGCAAGTTCTGTGACAAATCCTTTTGTACATCTAAACTTTTTTATCAAAATTTCAGTGTTTTTACCAAACTCTGCAGGAATGGCAGTGATGCAGTGACAGTCAGAAGGTCCCCGATGTTTTTTGGCCTTTAGAGATACAGGAAATTATGTGTAAATGTGTTTTGACAAATACAATAGAATTGCGTTTCATTTGCATTTCAAAAGTTCGATGCATACGTTAAATATGTAAATATGTAAAAGTCAGGTCACCTGTCAGTGACCTGCACTGTGCAGGATCGTATCCCTCGCCCTGTGGTGACTGCGTGAATGGCTCCACCTTTACACCACACCAAAAGATGGACCTCCGCTGTGGTAATAGTCTGGGAATCATCGGCAGACACAGGCCGGTCATCTACAAACTGCATCCTGGAAAAGGGACTGTCTGTCACTGACGCAGGGACAACAGACAATGGAGACGCTGAGGGAAAGACAAGAAAAGGGTTTTAACCAGACGAGCACTCATAAATACAGACATAACAGTATATTGTCACAAAGCATTCTGTTGGAATCCTGTTGGCTTTGTTTGCTTCAGAAAGAGTTTACTTTAACTGTGCACCCTTTCCTAAACATCAGCCACTGTGATTCCACTGCTGTCAAAATTTCAGAGTAATAGCCAGAAGAACTTCAAAACCCCTGAAATGTTTATTTGTGACATGTTAAAACACAGTGTAACAGAAACAACAATGTGTATTTCTACTATATTTGACAGCAAACAAATGAAAAGAGAACGAGAAAATGGCTGCTTTTCCTGTTATTTAAATGAGCCAGATGGTCAATTCCTGCTCTGCTTTTGCTCCGTCTTTCTTTTCATCATGTGGCTCTTTATCATATGAATGCTACGCTGTACTACAATAGTTTCGTACTGTCCCCTGTAAAGTCAACAATGTGATGTTTGCAGATTTCACAAGTCAATATTGTTTTAGTGTGGCTTTTTCAACAACATAACAATGAAGTGAAATCTAATAAAATGCACTGTTATATCTGAATGACTGATAAAATAACTCAGCATGCGGTTTACTCACCAGATTTTCTGTCCCAGACAAACACCAAACCATCTTGGAGCCCAACAGCTATGTAACGTGTGCATCTACTGACAGCAGAGCAGAGGATTTCCTTTGCATTTGGCCACAACACATCTGGCATTGGTTCCACATCTGCTTCAAAAAGCAGACATCAGCTCTTCTTAACAGGCAACATATTTTTTTTTAAAAAAGGTGCTTGTGAACATGCAGCTGATTCATCTCTGGATAAATAAATATCCTACCTGCTTTGTTCTTCGGTGCTTTCTGCAGCAAATACTGAAGAAGATTATGGCTGCCACTCCACCAAACACAGACAGCAACAGGCCAGCCTACTGAGATTAAAGATGACATTAACAGGAGCAGAGCCCTTCCACTACCTGCCTTAATAGAGGCTTAAATGAATACGACGGATAAAATCCACAGGAATTAGCTATTCATTAAAAGACAAAGACCCAGTTCATGATCTATTATTCTGGGAGCTGCCAAATGTTGTCATTTGAAATAGCTCTGAAAAAGAATGAGCCAATTGTTCATCACTAAAATTTTAAATATTCCTCCTTAACAAACCTGGCTGAGATTTTGCTTTGCTTCCGCCAGGATTTGGACCACAAGGCAGAAGAAAGTGGTGGGTGCAACGTCTGAAAGAAAAATTCCATGTAGCTGAGTCAAGAGGAGGGCTGAGAATCTGCATTTACATTTACATGGGCACAGTTTTCTACAATCTACAACAGAGCTATCATAGCAGCTCGACTGTGAATGTGAATTATATTTGTGTCAACTTTATTGGACCTTGGGCTTTCATTTGTTTCCTTTGTCTTTCCTACGCCTGTATTAAAAGCCTGAGGACTGCAGCTGGTGTCCACGTCCAGAGCCAAACAGTGTGTCAAAAGGTCCATCGTCTGCAAGACCTCGAGTGGACCGTCCGCAGCAACGCCTGCAAACAGCAGAAACGTTGGATTCTGACTCAGCTGCATTAAACATGTTCATCATTTTACATTTATTCACAACAGCAACAAAGAGGGCACTGGTGTGACACTTACACACAGTAATTTAAACATGAGACACACACACACACACACACACTCATATATACACACACACAAAATTAATTTCTGCTTGGATCAATTATACCTGCTGGAATTTGAAGTGGCTTGATTTTAATCACCATGGCAACTGGAGACCAGTTCAGATGACCAGATGAGTTTGAGTGCTGAGGATCCATTTTTATAAAAAAAAACAAAAAACAATGCTGTTAACATTTAAGTTACACATAATGATACATATTGGTATCTGGCAGCTAAAATGGAATATGTTATATTTAAGCTCTGGAAATACCCCAAAACAGCAACAAATATTCTTAACAGTAATAGCCTGGTCTGTAATAACTAAGGAGAAAATGTGTACAAAGGCAGGCGTTAAGTACATAAATTGACAGCGTGGTTGCGACACATTTCAAGCTCGGTGCTCTTTCTCAGGCAGCATCAGGTGCGAGCTCTTTGTGTTCTTTCTGCCATTATATGCCTGTATTTGTGCACACATGCTTGGCATTTTCTCACCTTTCAAGATTCAACGGCTCATCTCCTTTTTTCTTTGTTTTCTATCACAAAGTAATTTTAAATAAAGAATAATAATCAAATCAAATAATCAAAACTAAGCTCAGATTCCAGTGGCAGTTGGTAATCATATTTTGTTGTTTCTACAATGCCTAACACACAATCGGTTTCAACCCAGCCCATCAATTTCACTGTGCGTTTGTCAGGATAATTCAATCACCTGACAGGTGTGATATATCAATATGCTGATTAAACAGCGTGATTATCGCACAGTGAAATTAGAGACAGCTTATGGCAGTAAAATTAACATTTAATTCACAGGCAAATGCTCTTGTGGACCTTGCAGCATGTCAGTTGCACACTCCCTCATAACTTTACAACGTCTATAATTTTGTTTAATCAGCTTCTTGACATGTCACACCTGTATTTCGTGTGCACTTTTATTGAGGAATACATTTCAGTACAATACCTGTTTCTGTGAGAGGACCACCTCTAACTCTTTCCGCCATGCTTCTAAGGGGAAGTGATAGACCTCGAGCCAAAGAGCACCGTTGCCTGACAGAAGGTGTGAAATTCAAATGGCTCAGTTAATTAAAATCAAATAATAAGCACAGCTCAAAAAGTGAGGTCCTTACTTACAGCTGATTGATGCCGCTCCATAATCTCCCCCTTCAGATACTTCAAATGTCAAGCAAATGCTCCTTTCGTTGATGTTTTCCTGATATTGAAAAGAGGTTTTAAGTATGTTATTTTTGTTTTATCACATAAAGTCAAAAATAATAAGTAAATCTATAAATATTCTCTTCACATTTATCATAGTTTTATCCTGAACTTTCTAAATATATTTTCTTTCTTTCTAAAATATGAACATTTGGTGGTGGACAAACATTACATGACAAGGAATATCTTAAAAAAACAAAAAAAAAAAAAAAAAAATACAAACCATGATGTTAATAACACGGAGAAGGTGAATTTCTTCACAGTGATATGCAAAGACTCTGGCAACACCTGCGGTGGAAGATGATAGCAGCTGATATCAGGAGGAAGATGATGATGATGATGATGATACATTTTTCACACACTACCTTTTTCCACAGGTTTTGTATAAGCGTTCTCTTTTCTAATTGTCCGGTGTTATTGTCTCAGTTTGGTGCAGCAACAGTTCAAGACCTCAGGATCAATATTGAGCATTTAAAGTGTACAAATGAATGCCAAACTGTATTTGTTAATTTGTGAAAATGCAACTGCAATGAAAGAGATACAGATACTGAAAAGAAGCACAGTGGCTGATCATAGACGTGCTACCCACCCATATCATCAACAGTGCCGAGCAGATAGGCCGTCTCAGCCATCCTGGTCATTTGAATGGATGTTATCTCAACTCTGTCCTGCAGCCACTCTGCAGCACAGATCAGAGAGGATGCACACCACACAGACAAGCCCCTGCAGTGACCCAGACTGAGGTACCTGCCGTCATCTGAGCACGTCAAGCAGTTGGTGCTCTCTGGAAGCTGATGAGAAAATCACAACCGTGAAGAATGAATACCTACGTTCCACCCACACAATGACCAGATACATTTAAACTCCTTCTCTGTACCTGTGTCGCACTGGATGGTTCCAATGTAGGTGTTTTCGTTTTGCAAGCTGCTTCCATTTCTGAGTCTGGGGTACCTTTTCTGGTGTACATGGACATCCTATGACCAAAACAATGTTCCATTTATACAAAGTATTGTAACCTAAGTTAAGGTTAAGTCTGTAACCTGCTGAATGTAACCCTACAATAGCCGGACAAAAGAGAGTACAGGTAATCTACAGGAATTATCACAATACTGTCATACATAAATGTGGCCATTATCATCAAAGACAACTCAAAGAATCAGACTACTTAGAAGGGTAGCCTTCATACAGAACTGAGTGTTCAGGAATATTACTGATGCATCAACGTGTAGCAAACATTTTAATGTTAAAGCTGCATAATATACTACTGGGTGGTTTAATTTATAACAATGCTTCATATTTTAAACATTTCAAAAGCATCACATATATTTAGCAAGTTTCAATTAAATGTGAATGTAAATCTATAAAGTAGCATAAAATATAAATACTCAAGTAAAGTATTCTGATCTTTTACTTCAGTAAAAGCAGCAATGTCACAGCGTAAAAATACCGGAGTCAGACTGATACATGATTTTACTTATATTAAGAAGGAAAAAATTACAATATTGATATTTGGGCCAACCTACGGACGTTTTTTTTGTAAGGATCCCTAAAATGTGTTTATCAGACACTTGTGACAACGCTGGAAAGGAGGCAGGATATTTTACAGTTTAACAATAAACCTCTAGAATGGCATTAGTACACTGAAACTTAATGGGAATTTAATAATTATAAAATATCCCATGTATGTGTTTCTGCATCACATTCTCTTAAAAAAAAAGTTATATTTATTGTCGTAGATCCCCAAACACGTAGCCGATATATTTGACAGGCCAACGTAAGCCGATTATATTGGCCAATCGATATATCAGACACTATAAAATACTTTGTTACAAGTAAGTGTTTTTTACAAAAGTATGAAAGTATTAACATAAAAATGTACAGAAAGGCCCACATCAGAATAAAATATAATATATTACTGGATGATTGCTGCCTTAACGTGTTCATCACTTTAGTGTTTCCACTGATAAAGACAGTGCTCATTTTAATCATTTTATATACTGCATATATACATCCCTTTTTTTTTTTTTTATTCTGTATTCTTATTAGTAATCTGAATCTGCAAAGGAACTAAATAAAGTTATCAAATAACCGTAGAAGTGTGTAAAAAGTACGTATGATTGCCTTCAATCAAATGAAGTACAGGAGAATTATGGAAATAATTTAGTCAAGTACAATTAACTACCTCAGAACTTTGCGTAGTAGTTGAGTAATGTACTTAGTTACATTCCAGCAATGCTAACGTTACAGCATACCAAGTAAAGATAAACTTGTGTTCTCATGTGTCGGTGCATCACAATAAATACATATACTGATACTGTGTAGTTTTGACTGAGACTAAGACATTTTGCTCTTGTTTTATAATCTATAAACTGACTAAAACAAAGCTAACGAGCGGTGTAGCTTTTTGTTTTGGTGGTGGGGGTAAAAACAATTAGCTTATTAGCCAAACTCAGGCTAACACAGCTGACGCCAGCTACGACCTCCACGGTGGAAAGTTTGGACTCATAGTGACCTTTGTTTGGCTGTTAATTAAAAGACACACTCGCTTCTTTAAAGGTCATTACATTTGACTTAATTAGCCGGTGGCCTTACCTTCACCTGGCTGCTGGTTTAAAACGGACACATCAGCAGCCTACGAGGGGTGCTGAGTTCGTCACGGTCGTCACGGCAACAGCGACTGCATGGAGACGCAGTCGCTGTTGCCATGACGACCGTGACGCACTCAGCACCGCACACAGGCTGCTAACACGGCTCTTCTTAACGCTGTAGAATGTTCCATTCACTTGAATGGGCATTTCCAACGTTCGGTGGTCAATTCTTTTCGTGTAATTGACCGTTTTGTCTCTGATTCACGTATTCGGTCAGCTGATCTGTAGCCTACTTCAACGTACTCGGAGGCCACACTAGTATGAATGCGTTTCACATTAACTTTAATATTTTTGGAAAATGCGGCGATTTCGACTCTTGGCAAAAGGCTGAGTTGTCGTCACCGGTCAAGAAAAGAAAAAGAGAGGAAAGCAGCGAAGAGGGAGAAGCGAAACGGCGTCGGTTTGGCGAACTATATTTCTCTGCTGAAAAACACTATGAATGGTAACAAATGAATTGTAAAAAGACACACTGTGTTAAGTTTTTTTTCGTGTTGGAAAGTAGCCCTGTAATAAGCGGGATAATGTACAGAGCGGCGGTCATTATCGGGAAAGTAGAACGGCGGTCATTATCGGGAAAGTACTTACTTTCCCGATAATGACCACCGTTCTGTACATTATCTCTTACTTAAAGCGAAACTCTCGCCACAATGCAACCTAGGCTTTTTTTGTGAATGTATATGAGTCAAACCTTCCTGTAAAAGCATAATTACAACGAAAGAGGCACTTTTAAGATTGACCGCATTTCGTTTTCGGCTCAAACTCATTTTCAATGGGAGTGCAAGGGGCACTTTTATGCTAGCATCAAAATCGCTATTTTTAAAAACACTAAGAAAGGCCGACACAACATGAAACTTTGCTCGTAATATCACCAGGGTCTCTACACATGAACACGAGCATTGAGAACATTGTTTGTGTACACAGAGTTTACTAAAAAGAGAGTTTTTGAACAACTCACCTTAGCAGTAGCTTGTTCCGCTAGCCGTCGCCATGGCAGCCCAGACATGTCGATCCCGAGTACATCTGTGCTGCCATGACGACGGCTAGCGGAACAAGCTACTTCTAAGGTGAGTTGTTAAAAAACGTTCTTTTTAGCGAACTCTGTGTACAACTCAGGATTCTAACAATATTAATGAGAACTCAGAAATATATATTTTTACCATAACTGAGCAAAAAGCTGTTCACAGAGGAAGATAATTATGCCATTAAATTATGGGTCTTCATTTAGTTTATGCTCCTCTGGGTGCAGTGTTTGTATTACGTCTGTCGACTAGAGGTGTGGAAATTACTCCATTATAGGATGCAGCACGATGCAGATGTGGAAGATTCTGCATTGATGCAAAGATGGAGCAAAATCGAGAGTCTGCAGCTCATGATGATTGTCCGACCTCAGCCGGACAATAAAGTTAAACAGTTATATCTAAACATGTCAATTCTTACAAATTGTCACACAGAGCCTGATACCATTTATAAGCAAAGGCTTATGGGAAATTTGTAAGCTACCAGTGGTCAATATTTAACATTCATTTGTGTCTGAATAAGGCACTTTTGCACACCTGACAAATGAGTTGATGCACCAGCTAATGAACACAAAAATCACAGTCCTGTATTTGATGACAACTGCAAAGCTGAAAAATGTCAAGAATGATGATGATCAATTCATGATGCAGATTACCTGAGAAGCTTGCGACACAATAAAATCTGAGGCAAAAATTACTTTGATGTTTTTATTCTGTTGAACTTTGCACAACTTGGAAAAGAGAAAGTATACATTTGTAAAATTCAGTTCATAGTGCATACTCCTCATACTCCTCTGTGACTAGGGTGACACTTTCCCTTCAGCAGGTACATAAAAACACCTACTGTGTAGCACACACTGGTGCCTTGATAAAATTCAGCACCGGTCCAAGCGACAAATCGCTGTATGAACTCGTGATTAAGACTCGCGCAGATAAATACAATTCATGTAGTGATTTTGTAAGAAATCTCAACCATTTCCCCCCTCGAGGCCTTCTCATAGCTCACATGCGCTACCTGAAAGTGATTGAGCATTGTCATTTTAACAAAGGCCTTTTTGTGCTTGAGCCACTGAACCACCGTCATCCAATCAAACTGCTCCGTGCGCTCAGAGCCAAGTCAGATGGGTTGTAAATAGGAATATCAGCCACAGTATGAACCAAAGTGATATTCCTAATGATAAATACCTGACCGTGTATCTCAATGACGATTATGAAAATAAGAGTACCAGAAAGATTACAAATGCAGCTGAGGAGAAAGCCACACAAACTGTGCACTAAACACTATTTTACATAATAGAAACATTTTCCTCCAGAAAGTAAATATTCGAGTGTGTAAGAAAGAAAGCCACTGTTGGCGTTCATTCGAGCAGTGAAATGGCGAAGACGTGTTTAAATATAACAGCTAGCAGTAATATAAGGCAGGTAACAGATGTGTGTGGATAATGAGTCCTTGTTGATATTGGCAGTTTGAAGAGATTTGTTTTTGTCCTACAAAAGTGTAATCTTAAGGCTTCTACGTCATCGACTGCATGATAACATTCAGTACAAACAACTGCGACCATGGTGAACTATTACAATCTGGACGGGAAATTTCAAAAGCCTCTCGTTCCTCTTTTTTTTCAGACTGGGTTTAGTGCAAAAAAAACAACAACAACAACAAAACCTGAATGGGCACTGATTATTAACTGGAAACAGAATAATATAAAACCCTCCAGGCTAGAGTTTAAAATACCCAAGTACCACAACTGGTTAGGTTATTGGAAATGTGTACTTTTTTTTTTTTTTTTACCAATATGGCTCCATATTTCGCTGGAGACCAAATATCTGAGGGCTGTTTCTGAAGTCATTCAACATCCACAACAAAGTCCCCGATTTAGTGTTGTAATGGTGTTGACTCCAATAATCCAATGTGAACAAATACGTACCACCATGCTTTCCATAGTTTCGTTCTTTATTGTGAACATGTAAACGATTTCAGAAACAGCGTCGGTTGAAGGGGCCGCTGACCTCCCATGTGAGGCCTTTTGTTGCCATTTCAGCACGAACGTTTAGAGGACTTCAGCTTTAAGCACAGTGACTCTCCGCAACTCTGTAAAGTCGGACGGAGAGAAAATTATAAAAACACCAACCCTCTGATCTACTCGCAACCTCCTCCACCTTGCTCCACTGGCTCCTTTGATACAAACACTTTAATGAGACCTTCGAGCTGAAGAGAGCAGCAACACAGAACAGAGGAATGTAGCTTAAAATAAATACATCAGTAGTTCAAAAAAGAAAAGGAAAAAAAAAAAAAGTTTGGTAAAATACTTGAAACTAGACTCGGTGCCTGATTAATGATGTCTAATCATGACTTTTGAAAGGAGAACCGTCTTTCCACGCCAAATTATTGCAACAGCTATCAAGGCCAAGCGTTTTGGTCCCTTTTACCAGTGATTCAGAAGAGTGGGGCTGTGGTAAATAAATACTTTCAACACAAGTGCGTTTGGGAGACGATGGGAGGAGCATATATCGCAATGTGTTGTACTAGAGCTGCTTCTATGTGAACGTCTTAATCCAGTTTTTGCTCAGTGTATTCAGCCTCAAGCATTCAGTGTACAACATGTTTTTGTTTGACTGCACCAATTGGATATTACTGAGTCATAAAATTATTATTTTATTTAGGGGTGAGATTATTTCACTTGTTCCAATATAAAATCAATTTTTACAGGTCCCATATCGTAGAAGGTGAGTATTCCAGTTGTTTTTGTGATAATAAAGCAGGTCTACATGCTGTATAAATCCTGTGGACACATGGAGAGATTGTTTTGAAATTAAGCCTTTTTAGTGGAATCTGTAAAAAAAATGACTGCTGAATTCATGCTGCTTTTAACTATGGCTGCCATTAGCCAATTAGCACAGTTAGCCGTGCAGGTAGCAGTCCACAGAGCAGTGGGGGAGTGTTGGTGTTTACCCCGCTAGCTCAGGACCTATAACTATAGTAATAATTATTATACCTGGACACAGCCATGAAGGCGAAGTCCCATTAATGTTGCTCAGTTGTTCATGAAGGCAGAATGACTCAACTGCCTTCTGCAAGACACTGTGGATTGTGGAGCCAATAGAGCGTGAATTGAATGGCGATAAATAATTTAATCGTGCTGCTCTTTTTGGACCAAATGGCTCAAATTCTGACAGTGAAAGGAGTCATTTCATAGCGGTTGTAAAAAGTTTATCCACCGTTTTACAGATGCTTCTTTCATGTCAGCTTGTGGAAATAAAGTGTTTTTGGGCCTCAGTGCATCAGGTGACGATGTGATTACACAGTTTGGCCACTACTGGCTTCAAAGCCTGGCAATTGTTCTGAGGGCCTGACTGTTACAGGCTGGGGCTAGCTGGTTAGCATGCAAGCCTCAGTAGATACTGTAGCTTTGCAACAATGCATAGATGTCATAACATCAAAAATTTTGATTCTTCACATTCTGTTGATAATTATGGTTATCACTTGGTTGCTTTCAACTAAAACTCTCACATATTGCACTTTGAAAAGGATTGAAACATGGTGAGGATTGCCTGCTCAGGCATGTGAGAGCAGACCAATCAGAGCAGACTTGGCTTTGCAGCAAGGGGGCCTTAGAGGAGAGTTAAAACGCAGCATCTAGACAGAGGGCGAATAGAGGTGCTGCAGCAATGCAAAGTATGAGAGAAAAACAAAGCTTGTGTTACATGACGCCTAAAATAATCATAATGTGGGCCCTTTTAAAAATAGTGCTTTAATATCTTGATTCTAGTCTTCAATAAGAGAAAACTGAAATGGGAACAAGTGGAATTTTCTCACAACATTTGCATAATAAGACATGAAGGCTGAACCTGAGATGAAATGACTTGAAACGTTTTTTGCAGACGCCTGCTTCACTCATGTGATGAATGAGGTAACTTTGATATGGAATTGAGACGTACACTACTTTTGCGCTCCATATTGAAACTGACAGAAAAGGAAAGGGGAAACCGTGCCTGGAGCAACGTTTGACTTCACAAATTTCAAAGACAAAGTGAATAAGAATAAGTCGTATCTGCTACCTTTTACATCCAGAATCTCATTACTTTTCTTTGTCTCGCCTTTGGACTTTTCAAATCGACAGGACATCTCTCAGTGATAACTTTAAGAGGCGGCCCCGTGTTGACATCTGCAGTCTCATCCAAAAAACCTTTCCCATCACTCTCAACAAAAACACTTTGTTTGACACCTGTGTTGTTGCAAAGAAAGGGGTTCCACATAAAAAAAAAAAATCTGATAGGCCGATGCTATGAAGAGGCCTGAGAGACGTCATAGTCTATGATGAGCTGTTTGATGTAGGACAGTTTCTCGTGGAGATATTCGCACCTCTTCTTCTCTTCCCGGTAGCCTGGAAACTTCTGTAGAGGGAGGAGAAAACATTTTTAATAAAAAAAAGGGTTTCACACCAGTTACAAAAAGATATTTCCTGCAAATAAACTAGATTGCTAACTGCTAAATGCACAGGAAGTAAGCTAAAAGTTAGGTTTAATCACCTTGCAACTAACTTATATGGACTTGTTTCAGACATCACATCTTATTTCTAGAACTTAACATGTAAAATAGGGTTAGATTGTTGTCTTTGTTCTCATTTTAGCTAACCTCCAGTCCATTTTTTTTTAAATCAGCCAAGTAATCTGACCCGATGATGCAGAGGTTGAAATAAATGGAGTGCCGTGGGTCTCCGTTTGGGATTACATCTGTTTAAATGCTAGTCTTTAAAAACGTTTGAATGACAGCATGCTCAAGTTTTTTTGCAGATATCTCCATAGCTTTCTGAGTAGACCTGCATCAATCAGATCTCCGTGTCATCCAAGGTCATCACGTATCAAAAATGTTAATGTTCGGACCACCGACAATTAAGACTACTACACCTAAAACTATTTTAAACATTGTGTCGGTTAGAAATGTGAGTTATGAAAAACAAGGTGAACTCGAATTATCCATCATGGATGGGATTTTTTCTCTATGTAGACACACTGTTTCAATTTTTTCAACAATTATCATTAATTGCAGTCAATTAAATTCATTGCAGTGATTTACTTTATTCAGTTTTTCATTGCTTTTATTGCTTTATTATAGATTTTTTCACGTTTTATAAATCTGCTCTAATTTTAAGCACTTTGTTTTGCCTTTTATTCAGAAATTGTGCTGTATAAATAAAGATCATTATTATTAATTATGGCCTTTTTCAGATCATCCATCCCCGCGGCCATAAGACTGTTTAACTCAAGCACCACCTGAACAATCAATTTCCACTCACTTGTTTTTGTAAATAACCTTTTTTTTCTATTTATTTTCTATTTAACTTTATGCATATTTGTCTGATTATTTTTTCCTGTACTTGTTGCATCTTGATCTGTTGTAACAAGTGAATTAATCTAATCTAATCCGTTTACCCTGATATGTGCACAGTCAATATAAAGATACTGGAATGGATTTCACAGAATTCAGTATAGCTCTCTGAACATGTCAGATGTAATAAGGAGCTACGCCGAATAAAAGAGCCAAGTTTAATTTCTGTAAGCAGATGAAAGCATTCCATTAAATAACAAAAACATGCAACCATCAAAATGTTACACTTACCTTGCGATACTTGTTGTACTTTTCTAGTATTTGGTCTTCCATGATCTAAACAGTAAAGAAAACCCCACAAATAAATCAATTGGAACCGTTCGTTTGGCTGCATAAAATATCACCAATGTGCTCTACGTATCAAATCAAGTGGTACCTTATATTCTCGCGTGCCAGGGGACAAGCTTTTGATCTTGGATCCCAGCTGAACAAACATGTGAGTTATGGTGGCGATGCGGGAGTGGAGGTCTTTGTACTCATCGTACTCTGCACAGAAATCCTCCTGGTACGTCCGACGCTGCTCCAAAGTCATGATGGGTCCGTATGTGCTATGAGGGGACACGCAGACACAAGAGTTAATGGTGATGTCACACTGGCTAATATCACAGACAGCCACTTGAATCCTGCAGAAAGATTACAGTCGTCACCATTACTTTTTAATATTTTGCCAAGAGAGGCTATTATCCAGATGCTTATTCCCTTTTCTTCTGGTGTAGTACCCCTTTCTGACACAAGGTGGCAGCGTAAGGCCACGCTGTCATGCTGCCACAGTACAGCGGTGCCCCCATTGTTTATTGACTGTTCTAATGGATCACCTATTTAAAACGACAGCGCTAAATACAAACAAATATTAATGTCCGTCTACTCTCTCTTCACTTTAAGATCTATTAGTTGAAAATGATTCTTTCAACACATTTGTCTAACAGCTTATATCTTAAAATGTGTTGATAGGAAAACAACGCCAAAGGTGACGCCGCATGGAACAGTCACGTCCAAACAATCTGAAAACATGTTCACACTCACAGCACATACTCCGGCTTCTCCTCAGAGGCCTCAGCATTTGTGATGTCAGGATCTGGAATAAAAAAAAACACCAGACAAAGAAAATGACATTAGCTCCAGTTGAGTCCACGCAGTCACTCAAATGACACTTTGTCATTGTCTGAATGTTAAGCATTGTGTGTGTGTTGTTTTTTTTTTTTGTTTGTTTTGTACGCGTGCAGGCTAGCCGGGAGCTTGAGGGTATCAGGAGACGCGTCAGCTTAGAGACCTACAGCGCTGCTCGAGATGTTGTTGAGTCAATCAGCCACATAACACGCGGAGGACTCGGGAGAGCGAGCTTAAGGGAGCAAACACAGACGCGCTCATGAGACAATGCTGCATAAGTGCACCAGCGGGCTGACGGACAGACGCTCAGAGAGACCTCCGTCGGCTCGTGTGCCACTGGTCACCAGCTCGAAGTGTTTGAGGTTAACCTGTTATTTTCGTTGCTCGCCGCCACAGAGTGGGTGTAATGCTCAAACCGAAAATAGGCAGAGAGGCAAGAGAGTGATATTTCAAAACTTTTTCCTTGTCGCACTGCCTAATGAAGCTCGAAATGACTCACAAAAACAGGAAAGACTTTGGGTTTTTTTGGTTTGTTTTTTTGAAGGGGAGGGGTTTTCACGATTGCAATTTTACAATTTGAAATACCAAGAACACTCAGAATGAAGTCTGCATGAACTGAACACCTTTAAAAAGTTAGACGCCGATGCGACAAAGCGTCTGTAATTTACGAGCAGCAGCTAAACACGTCACGCAGTGTGCGGCCAGTGGACAGAAGCAGGCAGATGTACCGAATCAGATGGTACCTGAGAAAACGGGAAGGCTTACATCGGTCACAAGAAAAATGATAAAAGTGCAAGGAAAGATCCTTACTGTCGAGTTTGTCCTCTTTCTGCTTGAGATCGGGACTCGTCTCTAACCATTCGCTGCCCTTGTTGTCTTTTAACCTCTCCCGCTCCTTGTCTTTGTGCTTTTTGGACTTCTTCTTCCTGTGCTGGCTGTTGGCGAGCTGCTGGTGAGCGCAGTCGGCGTCGCCCTGCGGTGGCTGATAGCTGCTGACTTTGGGTTCTTGCTCTCTGCTCTCTGCAACAGGTGTGTCAGAGGCGCGAGGCAGCTTGTGCATTAGAGGGAAGCCACTGTGGCCCCCCGGTAAGCCGTTCGGGTTTCCAGCATGGTTACTTGTCCGCTGAAACTCAGTCTTTGTGTGGAAACTGGGGTTGAGGGAAGGAGTTGCGACGTCGTGTCCTTTATTGTTTGACAGTCCGTTTGCTGCCGGCTGCTGTTGCGACCTCTGTTCCGCAAGTCTTTGTCTCTTAACGGCTAGTCTGTCCAGTGAGTCAAAAGGCACGGGGCGTTTCTGCTGAAGGAAGAAGGAGAAGAGGGAAACTGAACCTTAATCACTCATTTTGTTTATTAGATTTTCAGTACAAAACTACGGATACCTGTTAAACTGCACACACAGTATAATGAAGAAGCAGCAGGTTTCACAGGTGTGTTAGAGTTGATTGAAAAAAGAAAATAGAGCCATTTACCACTGCAGGATTCTTCACTGGGCTGTGATGTGACGACGTGTCCTCTGGGGTCTTCGCTATTGACACATTTGCTGATTGCTGGCTGATGTGCGTCTGCAACTTCCTGTTGGAGGGAAGCAAGGAAGGAAGGAAGGAAGGGAAGATGAAGACGGGGATTACCATTGTACCGATTTATAAAGCGACTTCTTCACTGGCACCGCTGCAAGGTCATGTGGATTTTTTTTTTTTTTTATTTATTTTTTTACAGGAGAACTAATGAAGTCGAAAATGAAACAGATTCTTTAGTGTCGCGGGTACAGACGGGAGTGTTGATTAGCTCCAGCGCGGAGATGTGTGGGGCTGAGAGAGGAAGACGTGGAGGAGAGAGGAAAGACGACGAAAGATGCCTGAACAGAGGCGTGAGAAAACAATCAGACTGGCAAAACAGAAAGTTTGAATGTCCAATTACGACTTTGTGGACGACAATCAACACCCTGGGGGGAAAAGCGAGAAGCCGTTTCAGCACCCTATGTCACCGAGAAAACAGGCTGCATAAACAGAGATTAAGATTAAACTTTTTTTTATTTCGTTGTAAAGGCCGGAGGTGACATATCCGCCTGGTGCAGCTTGTTCCTCTGACCCACCTGGCCAGCAGCCTGCCGATCAGCTGCCTCTCCTCCTCGCTGTAGCCCGGCCAGTCCCTCTGCACGTGCTTGTAGAAATCATCCCTCAGCAGGTAGCTGCTGTCTTTGGGATTCACTTTTGCCACCTGAAAGACAAAAAAAAAACCCAAAAAAAACCACACAATGTTACGTTAACTCTCATTTAAGTCATGAGTTCATACATGAGCAGACGGCTTAACCCTATGTGAATGAAAGACAGCTACTCTGAATATTGATACTTTAAGCCTTGATGTGGATTTTCTAGGATTCATCAGCATCCATCAGAATTAAAAACACGATACCCACACCCGAGGGAAATATCTGATTCCTTAACCTTCTCTGTCTGCTGAGCAGGTCGTGTACGTCAAGTCTGCAGAGCTTTATCACCGAAAACAGCTGCTGCCAAGAAACGACCCCATGACAGCCGCGAGAGTGAAGTGAAACAGTAAAGATGCAGCCGGACAGCTAGTCGAACAGGTGAAAGTGAACAGTCCGTAAAGCGAAAAGGAGCCGCAGATTTAGGCGAGTCGTCACAATAAGCGGCTCCTGTCGCGTTGTCACAATAATTTCACGTTCTCATTTGATACACTGTTGTAAGGAGTAGCAATTAAAGCCCCTTTAACATGCGCATTAATGGGTCTTGTCTGATCGTGGTACATCTTTCTGATCGCATCTGTCTGATGTGCTTTGATTCAAACATTCACATGTTTAATAAAAAAACACATTATTTATCTTCATTGGTCAATAATGAATCTTTATTTTTTGATATATGACATCTGTGCATTTTGTTGCAGCGATATCTTGGGAAGGTAGCAGCTAACCAGCTAGCTCCCAGTCCAAGCCGCTAACTGCACAGGTAAGTGAGCTAACTAGCTAGCTGCGGCTTCAATTAGCAGCAGTCAGCAGCTGCTCTAGTGATATGCTTCCTCCTAGCGACATGTGGCCAATTCTTACATAGTGCAACTATTGTGCAAAATATTTTAAATGGTATCAAAATTAGGTAAAAAAAAAAAAAAAAGAGAAAGTAAAATGAA
>OMLP01022040.1:11448-23333 GCA_900302685.1 Spondyliosoma cantharus | reverse complement strand
AACGAGGGGGAAAAGCACAGAGGAGAACTCACTGGCAGACAGAGGGAGACAAACACAGAGACAACAAGACACAAGAGGGCATAGAAAACAAAACTATAAGGACCAAACACAGAACCATGACACAGAGGGGTGGAGGCACACTATTCACCAGAAAACAAGAGAAAGTGGCTCGGGCTGAGCTGCAGAGAACCTATGATCCTTATTTGAAATGGCATGACCACCACCACTGTCTGATAGGATTGATTTTCTCTATCTCATTTTATTTCTCCATCTGCTCCGGTGCTGCCCTCTCAGATATGTACACGCCAGCTCTACGGGTCTATCTCCGACCTCGACAAGTCCTAAATCGGCTTACGCTTTGGGCAATCTGTGCACCGTAGCTCACAATCCTCTGTCTGTGTCGGACACCACGGTCACTCTCTCTCTACATGCGCAGGCAGGACTAAATCCAGCATTTACAAGGACGGTACGTATTTGCTTAAAAGAAAAATTGAAAACGTACATATCGAAAGCATTATCAAGGATCAGTTAACCCAAAATCAAACATTTTCTCACAGAACCATTTTAGTGTTGTTTTCATTTTAAAGATCGGGTGAGAAAAAAGATCCCAGGACGTCACACACCAACGCTTCTGGGTGGTGGCTCGGTCCGAGCCACTTGTGTTTATTGTTGAGTCTCATTGTTCGAGCACAGATGACTGGGGAACAAGACTCAACTATCAACTGACTTTCTCCAGAACTGCTCGCCCCACCTCCAACAGACTTTGAAGTATCTATTCATTTTCCCTCCACCCCTGAACAATGAAGGGAAATTCAACTTCATTCGTGATGCTTGCATTACTGAAAAATGCTATTTGAAAAGCTTGAGATCAGTAGCTGCATTTGCATGAATTATTTAGATAATTATCTGTTTAAAAGCCCAAACAGAATAAACAGGCCTTAATCAAACAACATTTTCATTGGTAGCAGGGAGTAGTTTAAACCTTTTTCACAAACCAATCAAAATAAAAACCGTCCCAACTAAACCACACTCATTCGTGTGCATTCCCACCATCTTTTTGTAAGTGCATATTGACGTACATTTCCTCACTTACCAAAGATGGCAGCTTCTAAACTTGAACTGGTCTACTGCAGAGTTTGTTTTTAATACAAATCTTCGAGAACTTAATATAGACGACAATAGACATCCATCATCATGACAAGGAGCGGATCAAACACGACCCAACAGAGATAAAGGACCCGTCGAGAAAGAACAATATGTGATGTAATCACATCACTTTTGTGCATGCAAACACCAGACCCTATTATTCCCATCCCACGTGAACAGTTAACCCAAAATCAGAATGAAGAAGTACTGTCCATGTAAACAGCTGATTTCTCTGTCCCCGTTACTCTGGATTGTCACACACTGTGAATAGTTGTAGAATGGCGACAGTTTCAATGGATTTAGGAATCCATAATTTGTGTGGTCAAAGACATTATATATAACGTTTATGCATTATAATGTCTGGAAATGATTAGACCCTTGTGGCAGATTTTTGTTGCGTTACAATATTCTCAACAACAATATGAATATGATATATTTAATGTTCACTCCAAAAGAAATCTGGTGGCGTGTTTCATTTGGTCACCTGGTGCTATAGCTTACAGGAGAGAGTCAGAGAGTGAGGGATCGTGATTAAAGACATTTTGAATAAAACGTTCATACGGGAACATTTCTGCCTGAAACACATACATAGAATTTTGGTAATTGGTAATGGTCGACATCAACTCCCATGATCCTGTGCTACTTTTTCTTTTGTTTTGTTTTGCTTTTTTGAGACCCCCAGTGGCAGAAATGACATATTGTGCATTTACACAGTTTATGTCTTTCTTTCTCACGATTACAGTTTCCTCCCTACTGACTTGTTTTGTGTTTGATTTCTTTACATAACAAGGCTAAACACAACTCTCAGCACCACGACACGATCATTTACATGGAGCGATAGTCTCCAGCTTTTTTTGTCCAAGTCAGTGTGACACTGAAATTATACAGTGCCGTAAATGATCGGGTGCAAGCTCACCTCATGCTATGAGGGGATTTGACTGGAACACCAGAGGAGATCCAGCAGATTTGATTAAAGAGGGAGTTTAAACACACACACTTCATGCTTCATGCTTGGTAAAGTGAACAGCTGATCATGCAGATAAACTGTATTCTCGGTATATGATGAGACAATTTACATGGCAAACACAGCGTATCCTATTAATCATGCACTGGTCTCTTTCTGTAGCCTCGTATAAGAGGTGCTTCGCTTCCACTGGATGTGACTTTCGTCCAGATTAATACTAATTATGATCATTCAGAATGTCTACTTGAAAACAGTCACCAGTGCAGAGGGAGTGTACATCAGTTCACCCTGTGGCAGCAGCTGTGTGGAATTTGCTCATGAAGACAGACGAGGATGATTGTGTTGCTCCTCTGATTGAGGCGTTCTCTCTCAGCAGCACACTTCCAACAAACAAGCACACCCTAACCCAGCACAGCTACAGCAATCAATGAACGCTCACACCGAGTGAGTTAATAGGCTCGCTTGCTTAAAACAGGATTTGGACTCGTTAGATGGGCATTGATGAAATCCCGTCTTCCGTAGGTAGGGCTAATCCGTGATAATATGTTCATCGCTGAGGATGCAACACATGTGAGGGGTCTTAAAGTGACACATTGTTCTCTTCGCGTCTCCTCGAGCACTCTGTTCTTGCTCGTTTCTTCATATGCCTCTCTCTGCCCTCCTTTCCCCTCCGACCATTTTTTTTTTACAAACAGATAAGTCCGCTGTGCACTTGTCCATGCTCTGATGAATAATTTATTAATGTCTATGAAATCAAACCACAGGATGCTACAAGGAAACATCACTTATGCAGTTTGTATTATGTAACACAAACTTCAACTGAGTCAAAGCGCTTAATTATTCTGATTTAAGCCTGTGGTTGACATGTTGAGGGATTTACATTTTCTCTCATCTCTCAAATAAACTAATCATTGTAACCTTCATGCATCTCTTTATGTCCATTACTGAAGACTTTACTTAGCCAGTGATTAGCATCTTCTGTATAACAATTGAAACATTAATTGGGTTCTTTTTGACTGTCTCCTTTTGCGGCAAAGGCAACAAAAAGAGCGCATGCTGCTTCAAAGTAATGATTTGATTTGACTGGTTTGGATTTAAATCTCCATTAAACAATATATTTGATGTAATAATTAATAATATTTAATTCTATTATATAGAAACTTTCTCAACAAAGTTACAATGTGCTTAGCAAGGAGAAATAAAACCAGAGAAGGCAGATAAAATAAGTTAAGAAGATCAATTAGATAGAATAAAAGCAGTATACATATAAACAAATATTGAACATTTCCAAAGGCTTGAGAAAGGAAAAAGGTTTTAAGAAGAGATTTAATCCAGCCGAGAATAGATACATTCACGAATGGTTGGGAAGAGAGTCGATTATCGCGCAAACAAAAAGTCACAGAAACCAAACCGAGCCACAGCTGTTTAGGGATCGCCAGGAGCACGACTCTGTTGGAATGCCAACGGTCAGTCTAATCAGGTAATCATATCCCTGACTGTAAGCAAACAGCATGTCAAAAGTTGAGCAAAAGTCTCCACAAGAGAAAGTTTAGTTTGTGTTTCAGCCTCGTAGTGTTTAATCGACACGTGAATTATGATTTATATGATGGAGGAAATCTTCCCTAATCCAGACCTTTGAGAAGGAACCAGATGACTGCCAGTTAATGTATGCTGACCTCACACATTCAGGTCCGTTTGACGATTACT
The DNA here is from genome assembly GCA_900302685.1 of Spondyliosoma cantharus. Lineage (NCBI taxonomy): Eukaryota > Metazoa > Chordata > Actinopteri > Spariformes > Sparidae > Spondyliosoma > Spondyliosoma cantharus. Next base: position 19,516 of record OMLP01022040.1, on the reverse strand, counting down.
GGTCAGCCTTTGTGTCTTTGTGAGCACAGGATCACAGAAAAGCTTTGAAAGTTTTGGAAAACATTTACCAGGCAGGGGAATTTGAGAATTCTTAATTTAAAATGCATTCTGTGAATCGTCTAAATGTATAAAAGTGCAACACTCAATCACCGGTGTAGCACTATAAAATACCATATATTTCATTTATCACATCACATTTTCTAGCTTCTTTTTCCCGAAGGTAAACTTAATTTGTTTAACCTACTTCCAGCCGCTTTGCGAAGGAGCTAGACGAGGATGCAAAAAAAAACAAACCCTGATAGACAAAGAGTGACACAGACGTGGAAGACTGAGGAAGTGGAGAAAGACTGAAAAGGGGGAGAGGGGGGAGACAAACACACACACAGAGAGGGACAGAGACAAACAGAGAGATGTGATTAAATGCCTGAGAGCCAGGAGGGTATATCCATTTCACTTGTCACCAGACAGTCACAGCTCTGGCCAATGAGAGACCAACACATGCTAATTGCCAGTTAGGGAGCCTGTCAGTCATCTGGAAATACAGCCGGAACCTAATTTGCATAATTTCCCATATCTCCTGCCAGCGGCCTCTTGATAACGCTCGACGGCCAAAGCAGAGGTTGACTTTTTGTTGTCACATTTGACTCTGTGGGACAGCGATTACTCTCCCTTCCCAATTTCCCTGTTTGAAATACTCTCATCTTCTTGTGTCTCGTTTGCATTTGTGCCCGCATGAGTGAATATGCATGTGTGTGTGTGTGTGTGTGTGTGCGTGTGTGTCAAAGTGTGCACACCCCACTGACTAGTGGCTGGTAATTGAGAGGAGGGGGCTAATAACAATGCTGTCAGACAGGCCTGAGTGGACTCTATTATTAGCCATACACTGGCTAAACACACACACACCCTCATACACACCCCAATCTAGCGTGTTGTTGTAGTAGAAGGTTGTGAGGGAAAGCAGGATGGTGGAGGAAGCAGAGGAGGAAGTGAAGCAACTTGACTCTGGGCATGAAATGTGTGTATGTGTGTGTGTGTGTGTGTGTGCGTGTGCGTCGGTTGAACAAGTCTAGCTGTGTGTGCACTTGCATATGTTTTTGAATTATGAGTCTCCTGTCACCAGAGTGCGTGGCAGATGCCAGCAGATGCAAATGTGCCCTATGCTTTTTTTTATTTTTATTTGACAACTGCAACAAAAGCGTCCGCCCCCATAGTCCCCCGTCTGCCTATCCAATAATGTCACCTCATTCTTCCTGTGTGACCTACAAACTGCACAATCACTGCCGCCCCAGCCATAACAAATGTTTATGTAGACACCCGACAACGGCTCGCTGCGATGAGACACACCCTCGCCATGTAAAGTAGAGTGAACCAATTTAAAAATAAATGGACGTTGGGGTGAGGCAGAGCCATAACCGAGACATAAACACATTCACAGCCGGTTGGAGGAAGATGTTTTTCTTTCGCCACTTGTCTCCAGTCAAATTAGCTGTGAATACAGGGCACAGAGGAGGGGCGAGAAATTTAAATGAGGTGTACGACCAGTGTCTCGGTTGCAATTTATGTGTGGTGGTGTGCGTGGTGGTCATCCATTGAGGGGTGGCTCAGGTGGAGCGGGTCGTCTAGTAATCAGAAGGTGGCTGGTTCGTGTCCTGCATGTCCTCAGTAAGATACTGAAACTCAAATTGCTCCTGATGAGCAGTTGGCACCTTGCATGGCAGCCTCCGCCATCAGTGCATCGATCTGAGTGTGAATGGGTAAATGTCACAACTGTTGTAATGCGCTTTCAGCGGTCAGTAGACTGGAAAAGCATTATAGAAATGCAAGTCCATTTACAATTGGGTGTAGGATTGGCCGTTTGACCCGTCGCTCCTCCAACAAATTGTTTGCAGTAAGAGAAGCATCTTGTAGAGTTTGCTTGATAAACAGATTTGTTGAACTCCCGGTGTTTATTCCTCCAGAAGCTCCGGGTACTGCTGCGCCTGGCTTTTCTAGAGCTTGCCGGCTCCAGCAGCTTTCCGACGCTTTCCGACGCTAAAAGGTTTGCGCGTTAATCCAAAATAGCAGTGTCTGTCCCTCTGCTCCAGTCTTTTAGTCCAATTAATTACACAGCAAACCTTATTATTCGTCCAATATTTGCATTAAAAATTCCCTGAGGGGCATTGATGCCACAAAGACGAGCCAAGATCAGTGTTAGCTGAACAAATTAGCTGAAGTGAAGCCTAGCAGACAGGTTGTGTTTAACTGTCAATATTTATGTCTAATTATATGAACTCGTCTTAATATAATTGAAACGAGCGATTCTTATAAAACATCACAGTTGTCATGAGAGGGGAAATTAGCTACAGACACCAAAATTATTTTTCCCATGTCTCATATGCCAGTGCTTACGCAAGTTCTAGGCAAGTCACCAAATTGTGGCAAAATGACAGTTTTTGAATGACATTTTTTTCCAACCCCAAAACTCTTCTGGTTGCTTGAAACACTGCTTGTTGTTTAACAACGCGGCTCGATTGACATGGTGAAAAGAAAATGAGTGTTGTGATCCACCAGGTCAGCTAAATCTGACCTCTCAGTATGAAGAAAAGTAAAATCCAATTTTAGAAAAATGTGTAGCACATTATTATTAAACATGTACTTTAATATATCTCTGTCCTGACACAGTCTCCACAGCTCTTGCTAGCTTGACTGGATGTGTGTTTATCCAGAATGCTGACTTGTCTCTATTACCATCGTGATCAACATCGTCATAAACTTAATAAATCATTTGCACTATGCTTTTGGCAGCAGTGGAAAACGGCATCAGCTCAAGAGACAGAGTGAGAGGGAGCCTGAACTCACAGGCCGTCACCACCGAAAATATATAGATATGTAAAATATGGAGATAGAAATACGACCACACCAGAGGCTCCTGTTTGCACTGGAGCCATTACAAGGTAACAACTGATGTAATATACGAGTGACAGCACGCCGGTCATAAATGTCCCGGGGGATATCACATCTCAAAGTAAGAGAGTCGGGACGTTGTCTCATAGATCACAGTCAGAGGCAATCTCACGCTCAGCACTGAAATAATAGCTTTCTCGGAAACGACTCATTTTTCTTTCCTTCCCCAGTAACTCAGCGTTTCTTTTTTTGCGTCAGTGAAACTTGTTTGAGAGTTTTAGTAGTGCAGTGTGTGTGTTTGCTTGTGTGTGTTAGATCATGTCTGCAGGGGTGCTGTGTTGAACATGACCCACCACTGAAGTGGAAAATGAGTCACCGTGTACAAACATGCCGCCCGCTACACAGAGTCATCGACGTCCCTGCAACTTGCATGTTTGAGTCTTTTATGCATTGCTTTCGTGCGCCCTCTTTTTCAGACAAACACAGAGACCGAAATACAATTTTCTCCTCCTCACTTTTTCCCCATCCAGCCTCCTTTTCCCTTCTATTTTCTTCCTTGCACCCTTCCCTTAAACTGTCGTCCCTCTGTCCATTGTGATAATAATGGAGCATCTGGTCAATATTTTAATACTTAATGCCTTTAATCTGCATACCTTGACAAGTAATTTAAAAGGCACTTTTAATGTGAACATTTATTGAGAAAAAAAAAGGATAATGTCCGATTATTACAAGGAGGTCGATAATGTTGGTATTATCTTGCTTCTATCTATGCTTTATTAATCAATACCTGAAAACATGTTCTTGTCAGTATAAGGGGTTTTCCAGCAGTTTGGTTTGACATTACCACTAAGTTTGGGGGCTCATGAGAGACACATTTCTCTTTTTTTTTTTTTAGTCTCGACTTTGGGGCCAGCTCCTGTCTAACTCGATCCTACGCCTCCCATATGCAGCATAATAGCATCTCTTTGTTTTTTGGGTGTTTCTCAAACCGGACCCTCCCCGCACCTACTCCATCACGAGGTGTACCCTTTTTGCAGCCCTCGTCACTGCTGAATGAAGCGCCCCTCGAACTTTCCCCTCTCCGCCGGAAACATGTGCTGCCCACATCGCAAGGAACCAATCAAAGAAGGAAGGAGCATTATGCCATCATTCCCAACATTCCTGTTGTCAGCTGTACAGTGGAGATGCATGGTAAAGCAGACTAAAAGCAAATACATCTACGTCATGTGACCTTTAATGAACAAAGCCTCTACAAAAGGAAACTTCATAGAACAGGCTAATGACTGGACTCTATTTGGAGACCAGCAACAAATGAGCTAATGAAAAATCAAACATTTCCATGCCTGAGGTGAGTCGAATTAAAATGCTCACCATGGAAATCGGTGTCCCCGATGTTACAAAATCTGTATTCATCATTTCTTCTCCCTTCCTTTTACTTTGATTGGAGGCTGTTTCACCATGACTGATGAAACTCAAATTAAACTTTTACAAGCCTCCGCTGATCATTAATCATGCTATAAACTAACCTTTAGCTGTAAAACAACAAGTGTTTATTTTATGCCGTTCAAAAGAATGTAGAATGTTTTTAGTCATTCCTTACAACACTTGCAACCAAACATGTAAATGAGACTAGACTAGTGAAGGTTTCTTTTCTTTTAAATACAATGTAACATTGAGTTGTTAATGTCTCTGTGGCAATATTAAATGTCTTCCACGGTTTGAGTGGTTTACTTTTGTACAGACAGTCGCACGGAACATTTGTACGGAGCATTTTCCTCAAACACAACACAGCGTTGCTCGTGGTCAGTAAGTCAGCGTCGCGTAGGCTCGCTGTGGGAGGGAACGACGTGTGTCTGATAGACTTTGATACATATTCCGCTAAAACCTGATTAGTGCATGTGACATTTGTGTATGTGACATCACCCTTTTTCAAGCTGAGCCCCGACCTATTCAAACCAGCAAGAAAAGCTCAGGCCACAACACAAACCCAAGTCTATCCCTTGAAATAACCAAAGCTGTTCTAAATTTGACAGAAAATATCACATTGCTCATATAGAACCTCATTGCTCGTAGTAAACATGGGATTGAGAAAATGGGATTAGTAGGATTTCAGGCGCTTTTACATTTTTATTCTATAACTCTGTGGTTATTTTTCTCTTTATTAACATCAGGAGCTACAATATCACCGTAGCCTCACCCTCCTCTGATCCATGTTTCCTCCTGCGTTCCCTCGCTCCAATTCCTCCAACATCCCTGCTCTGTGCATCTGTTTTACTCCCTCTTTCCCAACCTCTCAGTGTGCATTCACAGTAATTACCCTCCACTCTATCCTTCACCATTCCTCATATCATCCCGATCCTGTTGTTCCCTCCTCCCCACGTCTTTCTAATGGTATTTATGACTGCGCTTCAGTTCTTGTCTTATCCATATTTCAACAGCGCCAACTTGTCCAAGTTATTAGGAGGCCATTACAGCCTCCTCCTTGAGCAGTTCAACCATCAGCCTCAGCCTCAAACCCCTTCATCTCTCGATTCTTATCATTTTCTGTCTGTGGATTACTCTTGCTCTGCTTCTCTCTCAATTTTATAGCTCTTGCCTTATATTCACGGCTTCTTGTTCTTTTTTCTTTTTCCATTGCACTTTAAAGATGAAAAGAGCTCAAGACTCGAAATATCAGTTGATCCAACCTCATTGCTGAGGCAATATTAGCGCATAAATACTTTATTACATATACATGTGGCGCCAACAGACTGCTAGCTTGTTAATGTCTGCACAGTTTCACACACAAACATTGTGTTAAACATTTGAATGTTGTATTTCCACCCACTTAAACAGAAAACAAAAAATGCATAATTGTTGCGCAGTGTAAATAATTGATGAATTGTTTATAGCACATTATAGAGACGTTGTAAGCAGATATGAGGCCGTGAGTATTTAAGCATTAATGAATCTATTTGTCAGCAACTATAACACCACCTGTATAACATCTGTATCTGCTACATGAATAGTAAATTAGTGTATTACTATATAATACGAGATGATAGACAATGGTATGTTTTATATGAATACAAAACATGATGTTTGTTAACTTACTGGTGTTCACCCAGATCTCTCAGCTGCATGCTGTGTCCATCAGTTGATGGTGTTGTTGTTGTTTACTGATAGATAAAATGACATTCATAAATTCTATATATTTATGAATATAACCCTAATATGACCCTTGATTAAAGAATACCATTATTTGACTGTTTCTGAGGTCAAGAATGAATAGTATGTATTTGTCTGATCCTTAATGAACTCACTGATGCTGTGACATCTTACATTAGTTTTTTGTGAGGATATGTGTGTGCAGACCAAGACCTTCTGCACATACAACACCACTAAACCCTGGTTTAAACCTAAAGCCAGGCGACAGGGCGCTGTACAAGCAGGCCAGATACTCACTGACGGAGGAGATCAGGGTAGCTAAGAGGTGCTACACTGAGAAGCTAAGAAACAGCTCCTCAGCCAACAACACTGCGTCAGTTTGGGGAGACATTACCGACTACAGGAGCCCATCGCCCCACCCTGTGGAACCCCGACTGGCAGACGACCTTCTACACCAGGTTTAAAGGGAACTCTTTCAAACCCATCACCCAGGCGGGTGGATAATGCAGTCAACATGGGACTGCACTACAGGTAGCGTCACCTCCACTCCCCAGGGACCTACGCAAGGATCCTGTTTGTGGACTTCAGGATGGCGTATAACACCATCATCCCCGAGATCCTCCACCAGAAGCTCACCCAGCTCCCCAGCTTCCGGACCCAGCACTGACAGACCCCAGGAGTGTGTCCTCTCTCCACTGCTTTTCTCCCTCGACACAAATGACTGCACCTCATGGAACCCTTCTGTGAAACTCTTGAAGTTTGGAGACGACATCACAGTCATTGGTTTCATCCAGGACGTTGACGGAAGGTGGAGCAGCTGGCCCCTCTGGTGTGGTCAGAACCATCTGGAGCTGAAGCCACTCAAGACTGTAGAGATGACAGCAGACTTCAGGAGATTCAAGGTCTAAAAACTATTCCCTGCACACTGAGAGCAAACTTAACTGGAGTCAAACTCCTTGTTTGTGAACACATTCTTGGCCATAAAGCTGATTCTGATCCCGATGTGTTTTGAAAACATATACCAGCCTGCAAATGATTTGTAAGTGTGTGTGAACAGTTACTAAATGTTTCATAACCCACGATAAGAATTTGTAAATAAATCATCGAATGTACTGCAAGGAGCTCTGTTTATGGAATAGTCTCAATGTGATACTGATGCCTCTGTGACCTACATAAGAAAACAAATCAGACCATCAGCGAGACAGTTTCAATAGAGTTATTATAATTACCTATAATACTGTTACCAGGTCGAACTCTGACTTATTTATTCTGATTGGATATGGTGGTGCTCATCCCGGTTTCATCCACAGGGGCCGCCAGAATCAGCAAAACATGAGAGCTCCTCATGGCAGCTTTAAATATGATTACAGCTTTTGTTGTTAGTGATTCATACACAAGTTGTGGTTGCTTAGAACAGTTAGATTGAGACAAAAACATTCATTAACACTTTGAAATGTGGTTGTAGGTAGATTTAAGGACATGTTTAGTGTTATAAACCATCTATTAAGTGTTGATAAAATGCATATTGATGATAAATAGAAGTTAAAGGAGAAATGTGTGATTGCAAAGAATCAGAAGTGTTGACGTCTTGTCATCTCCAAAGTCATAGTCTGGGTCAGAGCCATTAGAAATGTATTGCATTCCTTTTTGTAAAAGTGACCTCCGTTTGGTCTTGGAGGTTGTTCTCAGTACCTCTTTGTGGTGACTCATGGTCGCCCTGTTATCCCAGGTCCCAGTCTGGACAAACTGTAGGGCCACTGCTCCATGAACTAATTAGCTAACGGTGGCTAGCTACAGCCGAGGATACCAAGCAGAGAGCAGCAGTTGTCGTTGTTGGCCATATTCTACAAATGATACCTTTAAAGTAACGCCTTAGCCACAGCAATTTGTACAAAGCATTGTACCTCTCCACAGGCAACGTCTTGATGATGAAGGAGTGTTGAACAGCTGATATCACCAGGATGCATCATAATGGATTACACTCCTTTACACACGCACACACACACACACACACACACACACACACACACACACACAC
>OMLP01022037.1:2253-18561 GCA_900302685.1 Spondyliosoma cantharus | reverse complement strand
TGTGTCCTCCAGTCATCATCACACAGCAGAGAGCATGATGGGTAAACAGGACAGATGCTGAACAGCTGCAGGATCGTTAAAGTATTTTCATAGAAACTAACTCAATATTTGTTTTCAAACACTGAAAAGTTTAAAAACATTAAACATTAAATTTCTGTTATTTCTTTAGTTTCGTCACAAAACACAAAATAAATCTGATAAATTAATGAAAGCGTAAGTTGTCATATTTAAGTTTTAGTGTCAAAAACTTCCTGTTGGGGTGAAAATATTTGTGATAAGACAAAAGATGATGTTGTTTGTAGTGATGACAAGAAATTATTTTTAAACAATATTGATCATCGATTGATCGATTGAGTCTTATTTTGTTGTTGTAAAAAAGCCAAAACTTGTTCCAGCTTTAATGGACTGAATCTCAAACAGTTTGAGCAAAACGAGACAATTTAAGATGTCACGTCGACTCATCGGACTTTTGTTGTTCAGGTCAACAGTTTGTTGTCACTGAACTTCCACAGGTGGATTAAAGGGACAGTCCCCCTTTAACCCAACAGCTGCTGGTATCTTCTCTTTGTGTTGTTCATGTTGAAGCTGGATGTTATTTATTTTTATACTGGCAGAGATGAAAGATATTTATGTGACAGTTGATGCTGATGATGGTGTCACATGTTGTTGTTGTGTTGTGTAGTTGTGTAGTTGTGTTGATGTTCAGCTCCGTCTGTTGAATCTGTTGAATCTTCTCAGACTGACGTTGCTGTTGGTGGTTTTACGGTCATGATACAAATAAACCTTGTGCTCCTGTGGCTCTCTGACAATCACCAATAAAAACTCTACAAAGTCTTTGTGATGTGTTTTTGTGTTAATTCGTTTAGAGAAACTTCAATTCAATCAGAGAAAAAGGAAACGAGAAGTCGACTTCTTATCATGAGAAGTGCAGTTCTGCTGTTTATGAAATGTTTTAATTTATTATTTGTGTCTCTGAAATGTTTGAACTCTTCGTCGTCTTCGTCTCTCAGGTTTGCTCTTCAGTTACTTTACGAATTCATTATTTTGAAATATTTCTCATAAAAACTTTTTCTCATACAAATGTTTGAAGATCACTAACAGGAACATAAGACTTGATCCTTGTAGTATTTTATTGCACGTCTCTTATTACAACCTCAGTTAACTACACAGTCTCAATAAATATGAATAAATATATAGGAATTATTTTGTCTGCTATTTTTTAGCAGCTTTCAGGAGTTAAACCACAAAGTTAATGAATAAAACAAGTTAATCGAACTCAAACATGACGATAATATTTACACTCAGACTTTCATGTTTCTGTGACTTCTTCTGATTAATCTGTTGACTGAAACGTTTACTGTTCATCATTAACTTCATTATTAATCAACGTTGTCATTAAACTTGTTCTGAAGCATAAAACATCCAGAAAGTCTAAAACAACTTTATTTTGTCTTTCTCTACATGAAGGACTTCCTGTGATGTCATCAAGTAACTTTATATTGTGAGGAGACGTTAATGTGAAAACCTTCAGTGAGACTCAGTTCATATTAATGTCAGTGTGTTTGTCATGATTGTGGTTTGGGGACGTCCAGTTTGTGGGTGAAGTTGCTGAACATCCTGGACCGGATCTGATGCAGGTTGATGCCGTAGATGATGGGGTTGATGAGGGGCGGGACGACCAGGAACTCTGCGGCCAGCGCGTTCTGCAGCACCTGCAGCGTTCTCCCACCGCCATAACGAGAGTACATGATGTCGAACATCAGCGAGTTGGTGAAGACCAACAGCGTGATGAGGTGCGGCAGACACGTCTGGATGAACTTCCTGCGGTCAGACTGCAGCCTGAGCGCGGCTCGGACCAGGTGTGTGTAGGACACCAGGATGAGTCCGGTCTGCGACAGGTGCGAGAAAGTAAGCAAAAAGCCATAGATGTTGTTGACGGTCGTGTCGGAGCACGACAGCTTCACCACCTCCCAGTTGGTGCAGAAGATCTTGGACACGTGGCGTCCGCAGAGCGGCAGCTGGGCCGTCAGGGTGACGCCCACCGCCGACTCCAGGATGGAGAAGCTCCAGGTGACAGCCAGCAGCTGGGCCACCTTCTGCATCGTCATCAGCGTCTGGTACTGCAGCGGCTTACAGATGGCCAAGTAGCGGTCGTACGCCATGACGGTCAGACTGGTGAACTCACAGAAGACGTAACTGTAAACCACAAAGATCTGAGTCAGACAGCCGCCGTACGTGATGACGTGAGAGTCGGCCAGAAGGTCGTAAAGCAGCTTCGGGTAGAAACTCGAAGCGCCAAAGATGCCGTTCAAACACAAGTTACACAGGAAGATGTAGAGGGGCTCGTGGAGAGATCGCTCCACACAGACGGTGACCACCAGCATCAGGTTGACCAAGATGGTGAAGAGGTACGACGTCAGAGCGAGGGAGAAGTAAAGGTGGCGGTTTGTCAGAGAGTCGTTCAGACCCTGAAGCACAAACACCAGCTCAGAGTGATTCTGCATGCTGTCAGCTGAGAGGCCGTCAGATGAAGGATGAACGTGTGAAGCAGCAGCAGGCGTCCAGCTACAGTTCACTACAACACAGAAAACATCCTCACAGCATCAGACTGAAATCAGACGAAGCTCCATGAAAATGTTGAAACAGCTTTAAATGAATTTAAACAGAGTCGAGCAGACAGCAGTGAGATCAGCCTGCAGACACAACATGCAGCTGCTCATCAGAGGAGGAACACAGAACACACACACCTGCACACCTCTGCACATGAATCCTTTCAGGTGTTTGGATGTAAACAGTCAGTGAACACAATGTGTCTCAGCAGAGGACAAGAAACCCCATCAGAGCCCTGCAGACTGAAGCTTCCTCATCACTGACAGACACACGATGTTTGTGTCGGAGGACATTTGACAGAGAAACATCACAATCATTAAGCTTCAGACCGTCACATGAGACCGTCTGAGACCAGCAAGAACCAGCGATTCAACAACAGTAACAACCTGAACAACGACACAATCAAACCCTGAGAGACCCAAAGAAGAAATCACATCTGTTCATTGTCAACCAATCAGAGTCACAGAGACACAGTCACCATCCTGTCGGGTTAAATTAGCTTCAACTGTTGAATTAAAACATCGGTTATAAAGTCAGAGGAGAGAAAACATCAAACAGCTGCTTCAACAAGACGAGACAGAGTCAGAGATCCTGTCAGAGACAACAACACACCACAGGTAACACCTGACAGGTGACAGCAGCCAGCAGCTCCTCTTATGCACCTGAAACCTGCACACACAGGTGAAGAGCGACCACTGATGACATCACACAGGACGCTGAGGCCCCGCCCCTCCTGCGGAACCCGTCCCACCTTCGATTTCAAACCAACAAAATTAAATTAAATACATTTAAATTACATTTACATTGAGGGCATTTAGCAGACGAGCTGTTAGAAAGGAATTAAAATGACATAATAACAGAAACGTTTCCTAAAACCTGGAAGTGAGCTGGTGTCATTAAACGTCCTCACAGCGAACACGGAGACTCATCTACCCACTTTAGTTACACACTATTCTAACTCTGACTTTACAACTTGTACATTGATCAGTTTATATAAACCTGGATAGTAATTGTGCAGTAAGACTCTTAGTGGTGGTGACGTTTCAGTCATGTGACCGTGATGTCGTCTGTTTGTAGCCTAACATTAGCTTCTTACTGCTACACAGTTCATTTAGCTTCACACATCAGATTATCTGGATCAACAGAACCTGGAAGGGTCAGAACCTTGTGTTTGACACAGATTATTTTCTGTAATAATCCAGAATCCAGTTCAATAATCTGAGAAGAACCAGAGAGATGCTAACTGCAGTTAGCTACAGACAGACGTCATCACTACACGTCTGTGTTGAACTGAGCTGAAAATCCCTCTGAAGCATCACGTTGGCGACATCTGCAGGCTGTTTCGCAGCACTGCAGTCTAACAGAACTTTACAGGTTCTGTCTTTAAATCTTTAACCTTAATCTTTATCCTGGTGACTTTTTCAAAAGTTCAAATAATATTCACACAAAAATGATCAGTCTTCAGTGATTCAACGATACAAGACAAGAGAGGAGTTAGTTTCTCTAACCTGTCCAGAGTGAAACGTCTTCACAAACAAACCAATACAGGATCTCTGAAAAAGAAACTAAAACCAACATGTCAGACGCTGATTTTTTATTCAGAATCCAAATGACACGTCGTTTAAAACTCAGATCTGATTTTCCGAATCGTGGCAAAAGAAACTGGTGGTGTTTGAAACTTCATGTTCTGTCAGTTACACACCTGCGTCTGTATGAAGGAGAGTCGACACGGCGCTTTAATGAAACACGTCACTTTTTATTGGATGAAAACATTTATTATGACACACCTCTGTTGCTTTGCCTATTTCACATGGCGCCATGCGCCTCCGTGGCCTCGTTCACGCTCAGCAGGCAGGCTGCAGCCTCGCCGCCGCCACCATCATCTTATAATTGATCGAATCACCTGATCACTGATTCAGTCACATGCACGTTCAGATTAGTTTTGCCCTCAACAGTTAAATATTTAGCTGTAGGTTGGAAAACACTAAATGCAAAGCAGAAGCTACGTTATTTAAAACTCATCTAAAATCTCGTCTGCAGCTGGACGTGAACAAGGTCATCGACAGCGATGGCGGACAAACATCCTGATTTGACTTTTAGGGGCTGTTAAAAAATAATCCAGATCTTTTCAGGATCAAACACTCGAACTCAAATAAGAGACAAAAGATTTTAACTTTGTGAAATGATCAGAGGGAAGTTCAGGTTCTGTGGTCGTATATAAACCAGTCCGTTGTGTAGCGAGCGTCATTTAGCGAGCGTCATATAGTGACTGTCGTGTAGAGTAACCGCTAACTGCTGCTAGCGAGATCAGTTAAGTGTGCAGCTAACAGTAGCTGATGTTTGGATCTGGAGTCGGTGTTTCTGACGTACAGTCCGGACGTCTTTCACATAACGTCAAAACTTTTCTATCTTCACATTTTGTTGATAATTTGTTTTCTGAATGTTTTAAAGTAAAATTCCTACATATCGTGTCTTTAACTAATGCCAAACATTTGTAAAACAAAACTGAAATATGTTTTTATTTGTAACTTTGGCGTCACAGTTTTCTGCTTTAAAACATTTTAAGTTTTTAGTCTTTGTGTAACACTGTTGATATCATTTGTGCATGAATTTGATGCAGATGTTGAGATTTTTAGTTTGATATAAAACCACTTTAAATTGTCTCTGATCATTTCACAAGCTCAACATCGTGTTGACCTCACTGAACCGTCGTACAGCCGAGTGAGTGTTTGATACTCAAAAGATGCAGATTTTCTATCACTTCCATGTCTCATAATGTTCACTGGGACTTGAAAAGTTTGCAATCAGAAGCTACTTGGGATTTATTCATACTCAAAACATGCTTTGGAAGTACAGTATGGTGATGGTAGAGAATATAAAACCTTGTTTTTGTGAATAAACAGCCCCTTAATGTAGATTAATGTCGGTTCAGTGCAGCAGTCTGCTGTCGTTGATCTCCGAGCACACATGGAGGAGTGATGGTACAACTACAGAGAATATTCATCGTCTTTATATTCGACTTCTTCTCGACCTATCACTACTTTTACAGCAACACAGTTAAGCAGATATTAACACGTTATAAAGACTTGGAGAGGATAACGTCTGTGAGGACGAGTCAAAACCAGCTGTCCAGTGAATCGTTGTGTTTCTTGACAGGAAATATTCAACAGCGACGTGTCTGACTCTAGTAGCAAACACAAATATAATGTCATCACATTCGATTAACGGAGGCTCTGTTCATCTACGCTGACACTTTATAGCATTATAGTTCTTTGCGGCACTTGAATACAGATGGCTAGTAATGCTCTCAAAGTATTTACCCACTGAATGACGACGTTGCCGTCATCCGTCCACAATGTCACCAGGTGTGTGTGTACAGTCGGTGAATATATCGGCATGCTGTCAGGGAGCAACACAGAGATTCATTTGCCCACCGGGAAGCTTTGAAGATTTTGTATATCTGCATGTTATTTACAACAGTAATTGAGACGGAGTACAGGAGAGCTGAGAGTTTGAATCATGATGCTGTAATATTTTCTGCAGCGGTGATGGAAGTGGAGTCCAGTCGGTGTCGGGTGAAGAGTTGTGATAAATCATATCCTCAAATTAATGAGAGCAGCGCAACAACAATCCCATAATGTGTCTGCATGTGTTCGCCCTGTTTGCTGCACTGCTTCAGGGAAATACTGACTTTTAATACTGACTCATGTGTCGACTTAACTCTGTTGCTAAATTTTGATTAAGGATTAAAGGTGCGATATGTAAGATTCTGCCACTCGATTTCATTCTCCAAACGTAAAGAGGGCAGCACATCGTCTGCTAACTGCTGCCAACTGTATTCTATATGACTGTAGCTGCCATTAGCTTGTTAGCTCTATTAGCTGTCTTGGTGCCAGGGCTAGCTGGTTAGCATGCTAACTTCAGTAGACATCTTTTACATAACAACAGAACTGTAAATGTTTAAACTAAGGTTCTGACATATTGCACCTTTAAGTTTTGTAGTGATCAAGCTTTTATTCCTGTAACACATATTATAAGGATTGTGTCGTAAGAACAAAGACAGATGGAATAATCATAGCTCTAATCTTAATTTAAGGAAATGTTTCACCACAGATTTACCCACAACCCCTCTGGCCTCCATATACGTAACAGGAAAGGCTAACAGTGTTTCGTATCCAGTTGTGTTGGTGTTGTGTTTGATGGGCTGTATGTAAAAAAAGACTTTACATGTCAGTGTTTGTGTCCTCAGTGAGTCTGTCAACAGTCCGCCACAGTTCTTACCTTCTTTAGGTAAAAGTCCAACTGAGTTATCCTTCAAAAGTTTGCATAATATTGTTCTTCTGTCCGTTCTGTCCAGGAGACCGAGGATGATTTATGTGCTGAACTCAAGTTCATTGTCTTTTGCGTTTTGTTTTCACTAAAGTTCTACCAGGCAATGATTCTTCTACAAATACAAAAAAAGTACAAAAAGATGCACTTTCCATTTGGGGTGAGATTTTTCTCTGAAGTGCGTCTCTGAAAGTTACTGATGGTCTGTTCGTGTCAGACTTGTCTCAATGCATACATCCAACCCTGTGTGAATGGTAGATGGAAGCTGTGAGCAATTGTTCTGAGAGAAACATTTGAATGCAGTCAATGGGGAAAGTAAAGGGTCAATTCCCGAGGTATAGGGACCAGCACACTCCCAGTCTGTCCACCTGAGTGCTGAGTTTCATACAGGAACACCGTGCAGTCGTCCACTAACCGTCCTACGATTCAGTTTTCTCCCCTGACTTCTCGTTGATTGTGGCTGCTCGGCTCTGTGCGTCCTGCAGGCAGCAGGTCATGGGGCTTGGGGTGTAATTAAATGGAGAGACTCGGGCGGCCTTGCTGGGGGATCCTTGGCGGAAATGGACGACTCCGCCCACGTGGCTGTCTGATGTTCCCGTGGAGACGGTGCTCCTCAGGGAGCCGTCTGAATCTCCATCCTGGAGGTTACTCCCAGAGGCGGCACTGATCTTTCTGAGAAGCTTCAGTCGTGCCACTTCCTCCGAGATCACCTGAGCTGCTTCAGCCGACGGAGAGGTGCTCGAGTTGGTCTTGTTGTTCGAGAAGTCTTCTGTCTGGACTGTTGCGTCACTGGTCTTGCGAGAAGCAAGTAGAATGGTTGGCAGTTTTCCTGGAAGAGCTGGTAGCTTCGGCTTTTCCCCATCAGGAGAAGGCACCAGAGGTAATGCATTGGCTGGCAGAGTGCTTTTCAAGATCTGAGGTACATCTTCATCCCTGATCCTCCTCCAAGTGACTCTGTCATTTAGCCGAGATGCAGATCTCTGCCCTTTTTTCTTTGTGTCATCTTCGCTCTTTGCTCTTCCGCTTGAATCAGATGATGAAGAGCGAAGGGACGAGCGGCTGGTCACTCGGCTCAGTATGTTTATGCTTGGTGATGAGGCGTGACGTTTAAAGGTTTCTTTGTCTTGTTGCTGCCTGGCTCCAGACACTCTGCCAGGTCCATTTCGCTGAGCCACCCTGCAGGGGCTTTCAGAGCTGGTTCTCCTCCCCGGGCGTCTTGCAGAAAGGTCT
Source organism: Spondyliosoma cantharus (assembly GCA_900302685.1). NCBI lineage: Eukaryota > Metazoa > Chordata > Actinopteri > Spariformes > Sparidae > Spondyliosoma > Spondyliosoma cantharus. The sequence continues at coordinate 10,392 of OMLP01022037.1, read as the reverse complement.
CTTTCACTGGAGGTGGCTCTAGAGACTGTAGACGTCTGCTTCTGTCTATTTTCTGGCCTCTGGCCTTGCTGAGCTTGTCCTGGACCTTTTACTTGCACCCTCCTCTGGGTTTGCACTGCTGCCTTAAGTTCCTGACAGCGTGATGAGCAAAGGAAGACGGCTGAAGCTGCAGGAGCTGCTCTGTGGGGGGATCCACTCTGAGATCCGGGCGTGTTGCGTGCAGAGCCATCTCGTCTCAGCGGAGCCTTTGATTCCTTAATGAACGTCAGCTGTCTCAAAAATCCATTGCGATCAGACTCGCCCCCACTTGAATGGACAGAAGTCATCCTGACCAGCTCGAATCGATTGCCTGGCGGCACCCTTTTCCCGTTGGTCTGATTGGTTGGTCTGCCGGTTCCTTGGTTTGTCACCAGAGGAGACAGAGGTCTGGGCCTGACTGAAGTTTGCATAAAAGGGATTCTGACAGGCGACTTCTGAGTTTTAGGTGGTGGAGATTTTTCATTATGGTTCACAACAGGAGAGCGTCCCTTTCTCTCAGGGGGACTACTCGCTGGCGGGCTGCTGGTTGGTGAGGTATTCTTTTTCTGGATGCTTTTATTCGTCTGAATTGGGGATGTTATCTTCTTCTGGGAGTGTTTGGATGGTGTAGAGCTTTGTGATGATCCAGAGGATGAACTTTTTGGTATCCTTGGAGGTGGAGTAGAGCTCCTCTTTGGCAAAGACAGTTCAATGTCCTGGGGGTGGCCCAATCGGTGAAGGCTTTTTGATCTGTGCTGAGCGAGGTTTGGGTTCTTTGGAGCATCTGTCTTGGATGGTACTCTTCTGGGAGGAGGTCTTTGTGATGGCGCAGTCTCTTTTTTCGGTGTGTAGATGACGGTCCTGCCTCTGAAAACCACAGGTAAGTTTGGAACTGGCTTGCGCTGAGCAAAGTCGAGAGGTTTGTTCGCCTTTTTGTCTTTAGCAAACTTCCTTTCTTTGGGCGTAAAGCTGGATGTTGACATGAATGACAGGACAGATTCAGTCTCTTCAGAGGATGGCTCTTGAGACTTTGATGCCTGCAGCCCAGTGACAACACAATTAGCACCTTCTTGAATGGCTCTCCATTCAACACTGTTGAGGTCTGAATCTTTATCCCAGGCTGTGTCATCACTGTCCATTTCCTCATCCATGTCCCACCCATCAGAGGCCTTTTGTTTTTGAGTATTTTCTGCTTTCTTCTTCCTGGCAGCGAGCTTCCTTCTCTGCTTGGGCATGGCAGATGTGATGCATTTCTGAAGGAGGTCATCCTCTGAATCCATGCTGACTGAGCTCGGCGAGCTCGGCTCTTCGTATTGGCTGTGAATGTTCAGAGGCTTTGTCTGTTGCGCCATATTCAGTGTTTTGTTGTGTCTGTTTTTGTACCATATTTGCTGGGCTTTTGATTTATGATCCTCAAACTCAGCATCACTCAGTGAACTGAGGGAGGAGCTGAGTGAGTAACATCCAATGGATTCATCCTTTATCAGATTCTGTTTGATCCTGTGGAACCCTCTGGACTTCCCTTGAGAATTATCAATCCTGCCAATATTTGTCATGCTCCGGGAGAGAGTGTTTCTGCTCGCCTCCCTCATCTGTTTTCTACTCGTTCGTTTCATTGCTTCATCTTTTTCATTTTCGTCATCATAGATGTCCTCCGAAGAATGTGTCATTTGTCGAAGGATTCCTTTTCGTGATCGCACATTAAGGTTACTGTCTGTGTTTTGCTTTATGACGGGCAGCTCCAGTGTCCTGACCGGGCCTTGACCTTGCCTCCTCTTTTGTTGGTTAGGAGAGTGATCACGATTTCTTTGGCTTGCCACTCTGTCAGCTACCTCTTTGCTTTGCATCAGCACCCTCTGAGTTGGAACGACGTGTTTGGTTGTTCGGTTCACTTGTATCTCAGGCGGGTAGGTCATCCTGTTGGGTTTGTGGAAGTGTGAAAATATCCTCAAGTCTTCGATCCTCTTTGCTTCATCGTCAAGCACTTCCTGTTTGTTCATACCTTTAGCTGTGCAGTCTTTAGCTCCCCTCTCTTTCACCGGATACTTCAGTGTTTCATCACTTAATGATGTTGTGCTGGAGAAGTTGACAGGTGTACCTTCTGCAGAATCAGTGAAGGATGAATCGTCATATTTGACGTCCTTCTGTGGAATGACGATTCTCCTCCCGGGACAGATTTGGGTTTTGCCATTTGGGAGCATCATGTACACGGGGAGATGAATTTGTTTTCGGTTCTGGGAGTTGAGAATATGAGGAGAGATGGTCGTCATCAGGGAAGGTCTTACTTTTCTGAACTTGGAGGGCATTGCTGAGTTGATGCATTCCTTTAAGATTTCTATGTCGTCGTCTGAGTTGCCCTCGCTGTATCTCTCCCCGTGGTCGAATCCTTGCTCGTCCTCGTCAGGGAAAGGAAGATTTTTGTCATTTTGCTGCAGTAGAGGCGTCAGTTTCAGCTCCACATCTTTCTGTATGTAGTGTTCGTGAAGAGGCAGAGCGCTTAAACTTGAAGCACAAGAGAAGTTCTCGGTGGGCTTTTCCACAGTGAAGTAGATCATGGTGTCCAGGTCAGGAGGGAGGTTGAACCTCTCCTTGGAGTCTGCGATCTCCATGAACTTTCGCAGGCTGCTTTCCCACTGGCCTGATATTCCTGCGGGCTGTGTTTCTGGGCCGTTTGCCTCAATGCAACATGGAGTTTTACTTCGACTTGGAGGCATCGTCTGCCCTGGGCTGTCAGGAAGATCACTTGGGCTTATTGTTCCGTCGATCATCTCGCTGCATGGATCACTTTGGATTGAGCTGGCAATAGATGGAGACTCAAAGCTGCCCAGTGAACTGACGGAGCTACAGCGACTCATCACCAGCGGGGTCTCGTGTATGTAGTTCTCAGATGAACTGGACGGAGATCTGTCTTCAAGTATGGCTGGTGAAGCGGCTCTCAGGAAAACCTTTTCTCTTTTGGCAGGACAGGGGATCTCCATGGGATCTGTTTCTTTGCTGGGAAACGTCTTTGAGTCGGTCATCAGCAGCTGACTGTCACTCAGATCCTCCAAGGTTTCATCCTCTTCAGGTCTCTTCACCACTTCTTCATCCTCCACTTCTATGATTTCTAATGAGGAGTCACTCTCAAGCTCATTTTCACTTTGACCATCCAGCGCTCCGTCGCCTGAAGAGAGGGAGGACAGTGAACTGCAGCGGGAGAAGCAGATTGGGGTATTCTCCACCGAGTATTTCTGGACTGTCTCCATCGTCCCAATGGTCGGGCTTCTGGTTGATGACATTGGAGAAAACTTTGTGATACTCCCCCCGGTCATCACAGTCGGTACCCATGCTTGCCTCCTCATTGCTTGGGCGGCCTGAACATTGATGGCCGTCTTTGCTACACCGAATTTGGCCACACTCTGAATGAGCGGGACCTGTTGATAAGAAGGAGACAGTTTAATCGAAGCCATGCTGACATCAGAGGAGACTTTAGTGGATGCACTGACAGGTGACTGGGCTGGTTGATCCTGGTTCTTTTCTGCATCTGTGCTGCTGAACTCAAGAGCTTTCAAAACTTTGTTGTCCACAGAATCTCTCTCAGGAATATCATGCTGGTTAGTCTCATTCAGGACAGAGGGCCCCAGGTAATCTTGATGAGCCACCTTGAGATCGAGCTGGTTGGGTCGTTGTTGCAGCATCAGAGCTCTTGGAGAAGGTCTCATCTGGTCTTTGCTGCCGCAGTAGCCATCGCTGGTGCTTCCACTGTTCAGGCTGTCTGTTGACACGCTTGTATGGGCAGTTTTGAGACGCAGGAGTGCGTGGGCTCTGCTGAGGCGTTCTCTTTGGGCCAAGCTGCTGGTTTCAGAGAGACGGCAGGGGGAGCATGATTTCGCCCTGGCTTCATTGAGTTCATCTAGGCCGTAAGGCCAGTCTGCCAGGTGGTCCTCTGAGCTGAGGCTAAAACTGTCCTCTGAGGACGTGTGCATGGTGATGTCCTCCACCAACCTGTCGATCTTTGCAACCGTATTGGTAATCTTCTTTGCTAACTTCTCTGCAGCGGCAGATACCACATCATCAGGAGGTGCACGTCTCTTCTCGACCATCTGCGGCGGCTCTACGTCTCTCTCAGGTTCATTGTCCCTTTTACGTGGCTGGTTTTGCAGGAAGTTAGAGTTGGTAAGGAACATGGACAGCATAGAGAAGCTCCCAGTGTCCAGGCTACTGGAGACGTTCGGGGCCTCGTCGTCATCAAAACAACCAGAATCGGATGCGTAATCCTTTGCCAGGCTCTCAATGTGCCGTAGTGGCTTGTTGAAGGTCAAGTGTTTGGGGCTCTGCTTCTCAAGGGTATCGAAAGTCTCTGCGAGGTGTTTGGCGTCCAGCTCTGCCTCCAGAGCCTTCTGTTTCCTCATGTAGAGGGAGGGCATGCAGGAGCCAGGAGATACGACCGCAGCATCCTTATATTTCAGGGGTCTGTTGGTGAGGAGGTTCCTCAAAGCTGCAGCGCTGCCCATGGCTATCATCTTGTGCTTGGAGTGGATCAGGTTGCGGAGCATGCTAACGGCCCCGAGGTCCCAAAGCAGCTCCTGGTCTTTTGGACTCCGGGCAGAAAGGTTCCAGAGAGTCCCACAGGCGTTGCTCACTATGGTCAGGCTGTGGGACCGAAGGTGCTGCAGCAGAGTGTGGAGGCAGTTGTGGTCTCGGAGGATTTGCCTGTGAAGAACGAAAGCAAAAGACTTGGAATTAATTTCATAATCATCATTACGATGACGCACATTTTTGCTTCTCACATTTAATATTTAATTTAAGTTTTGCATGTTTTGGCTCATTTAGATGTATATAACTGATTCTTTCTTTAGAGGCATCGACCGATATGGATCATTAGAGAAGTAATGTTTGTATACTTCCTCTCTGTTACTTTGCAGATGCAGAACTCAGTGTTTATAGGCCAATCATCGTGACGTGTTACCATCAGATAGTGTTGTGGGCGGGACATTGTGTGAGAGGACACTGCATCAGAGCCTCAGTAGCTCATTTTTAAATTATTTTCTTTTTCAGCAATCTGACAGAAATTCACTGATACGATAATCGTTCTGCCCTTCATCCTATCATCCTTCCTTACACACATCTATTGGTTTCCATTGATTTCACTGTATTAGTTGCAGTAATTTGAGGTTGATTAGAAAATTGTGCATTGCATTATTTTTTTAAATGACAATCACATCAGACAATATCTCAATTTTCTTTTTACACATGTGTCGGTGAGTGCTGGAGTCTCAGAAACTCACCTGTAGTCTTCTCGTGTAGCGACCAGACTCGACACGTTTCGAAGGATCCCTCCGCCGCTCTCGATGATGGCGAGCGAGTTGGTCTGACATCGGTACGTCAGCGTGCTGACCAGGAAGCCCAGCGCGCCGTCCACCGAACAGATCGCCACCTTGTTGTCGATGCTGTGAGCCGACAGATTCCACAGAGCGCTCAGGAGACTCTTCAAGGTCGACTCCTGGAAAACCAACAAAAAGGTTTTATTTGTGCTCATTTACAAAACACAGAAGATACATTCATTTAATCTTAACTACCATGATGAATGACTGAGAACCTCCATGAAAGTCACTGACAGAATCCTAAACAGGACCGAGTCATACAGCTTTCAACTGCTTTTTGTTTGTTTTCCGGCTGACACTGGTCCTGTAATCCATCACAGTGAACATCAAGTCTGCATTAAAGCACTTAATGATAACGTCCATCTGTCTCTGACAAGAAACTTTAAAATGCTTCAACCAAGTGTTTCATAAAGTAGCTTATACCAACGAAACATCTACAAGATTTCTACAAATTCTTCACAGAAATCCATTTTTCTTCACATCAGAACAAATGAACTGCTCTCCTGTTACTGTCGTGTCTCTGTGTGGGCTGGTTTGATCCGGTTACCTTGGTGGCCTGCAGGGCGCAGGTCATCAGTGCAGACACGCAGCCGATGTCTCGGAGGACTTTCTTGCTGCTGATGTCGGCCCTCCACGACAGATTCCTCAGGATGCTGGAGACCACCTGATGTAGCTCCTCGCTGTCTGAGGCCAGCTGGGCCACCAGAGCCTGGAGGCAGCTCTTCTTTGAGCACAGCGTGGCCTGAAGGAAGACCAGGTGGAGGTCAAACAAACAGAACTCAGTGACTGACACGGTTCGGTCCGTCTGTCACAGACAGAACTGCTAAAACATGTTATCAGTTATATTACAGCGCAGTTCAACCTGCAGCTAACGGTGTGTTTATCCTTCCACCAAGACCAACAACGTTATAACAGCATGGTAACTCTACCACCAGGGCTAACAGCATGCTAATGCTAAAACCAAAATTAAAAACACTAACCCTAAAACTATCGCTTACAATTTGCTAATGTTTCCAACAGGCCTTTTTCTACAGCATTGCAAATAAAATGCTAACAATTAGACTAGGTTAACTTCTTACCCAAAGACAATAGCTAACAATATGCTAATGTTTAAAACTGGACAACATTTACTCTGTTCCTTAGAAATGCTAACACTATAGCTAACAATATGCTAATGTCACAATATGGCGACATTAACTAAAGTCTGTGTTCTCGCTGCAGTTGTCAAACGTTCTGCCCTCTGATCCGTGCACAGCTGTTATTAACACCACAGAGTGTCACGTCCTCTGCACCTTGTTAACGACGTCTCCGAAGGTCAGGTTGGTCACCGCCATCCCTGCGTAGCGGCGCAGCGCCATGTTGATGGGGTCGTTCAGCATGCCGTACATGTCCTGGTCCAGGTGGATCAGATCGGCCACTACCTGCAGACCACCTAATTCGTTCATGGCGCGTCGGTACTCCTCTTCAAAGGACAGCTTCATGATGGCACACATGGCCTGACAGATCTGAGGGTCCACAGGTTCTGGGATGTCTGAATAGAGAAGAGAAGGTTTCAGGAGGTTCTCTGAGAATAAAGAACATCTGAATGATGATGTGGCTCTTCATTGGTTTTGTGGTATAAACACACTGTGTACGAGGGCTGGGGAGTCAAACTGATCTTAAGTTGAATGATTTGATAGTGATCAATACAATCCTGAGATAGATCTTCAGATACCTGCCTTGTCCTGTGGATGTGGGGCTGAAATTAACATTTAATTTGCTGAATAAATCTCTTAATTTCAACATTAACATGTTCAACAACACGTCAGGTTAGAAGGTTCCTCAGCAGCAGAATCTTTCATATCTGAGCCGGACTGGTATTGTAACTGAATTATCCATAACATAATCAATACTGAATCAGAAGTAACAAAAATAAAATAATTAAAATTGAGGTGATTAAAAACTGTGGATTGAAAGAAGAGTTAAATCTGCAGGTTTGTTTGACGAACATGGAAGTGATGAACGTGACACATGAAGCAGTTCATCTGATCATCAACATGTTCATCAACACCAGCTGATATTCATCGTGTGCAGCCAGAACTTCTTGTTTCTGGATGAAAAAAGACTCATCATGGATCCGACTGGTTCGTTACGGCCATCATGTGCTGGACGTATTGTTTCATACGGTCGGTTCACTGACGGGGAGGGATTTATTTTAGATTTGACCAGAAGAAACAAAAATGTCTCCTTCAGCTGATTATCAGAGATCGTTTTAATAAATCATGTTTATTAAATTAACTTAAATGAATCTGTCTTTTATCTCTTTCATCAGTTATTCTTTGTGTCTCGTGTTGTGAATGATGAACGATGTTTTCATCAGGTCGCGACTTTTCAAGAAAATCTTATAATTTTTATAATTGGTGTTACTTCATAGAAAGTGATTCAATCATTGAGTCCACTGTCCACTTTCCTTTATACTGAAGTCTGGAGGAACCAGAACCCCTGTTGAGAGTCACTGATGGTTCTTTGAGGTCTGGAAGGATCTCGACTCACCGGTGGTTTTGGTTCCTCCGGGTGAAGGCGTCCCTGCGTGGCTCTCGATCCAGTCCCAGCCGCTGTCGCAGTAGGTCCGGATCTGCTCCAGCATGTGCAGCACCCTCATCTCCCGGCGGGCCTGGCCCTCGTCCTGCTGGGAGTAGATGATGTTGTGGAGGGCGGCGCTGGCTCTGGATTTGGCCTCTCGGCTGCAGCCTGACGTCGTCCCGCCAGCCGCAGCCTC
>OMLP01022032.1:2947-31056 GCA_900302685.1 Spondyliosoma cantharus | reverse complement strand
GTGCGTCTGTGTGTGTGTGTGCGTGGATGTGGAGTGAAAAGACTCTCCCTCACCCTGACTTTGGGTTTTTTTTCTTCCCTGTTCGTTCTCCTCCCCGGGTTTATCATGGTGGCTTGCCGTGGCAGCCTCAGAAATGGCCTGTCAGGGCTCTTGGAAATGTCGATGTGCAGATAATGACATGTTGAAAGCCCTGAACCACCAGCTTGTCACCTGCTGGTAATTGGTTCTTCTACCAGTTTATTGTCTCCAGCTGCACTGCTCATCACTGATATTCCAATTTTAGAAACAGAGGAAGAGTGAGGGAGAAAGAGACAGAGATAAATATGAACATTTGCAGCGTGCATGGGTGCACGCGCGAGCATATGCAAATGGTTTGGAGAGGCTGCAGGTGCACGCTAGCCAGTGAGGATATGTGTATTTGCACTCATCCATGATTATTTGGAACGTCCCCTCAGGCTAGCCAAAGTGTACAGTGTTAAAAAAAAAAAAGCAGTAGTTTACTACATTTAAATAGATGGAGAAAACACATGGGGCACTTTATTTATCTTATCTTGCCAGTGATGTTTGCAACTTTGCGGGTGCTGAGCAAGATAACACAAGCAATCCTCAAGCTGTTTCAATATTTTAAACCATAATCAAACGTCTTTTGGCACTGAGAAGATTGCATTGAGTCTAGGCTTAGCATCAACACTACTGAAGTCTAATCTTCTGTGAAGGCAGAGCCTCTGTGTCGAGGTTTTTTTTTCTCTCTTAGAGAGATAGGAGAATCACATGTTACACTGCAGATATTGAGCTTCAGTGCTGGACATTGCCCTCTGGCTGCTATTCCATGGAACATAACTTGCCTTTTTTGTTACAAAGGAAGCATTCCCTCACCACCTGATTTGCAGCATTGGGCACGGAGAGCCTCTAACACATCTTTGTCATTTGTCATACAACCTGTTTTTGCCCCCCCCCCCTCCTTTTTTCCCTTCTTTTTGCTTGTGTCATTGACTGTGTAGAACAGCTGTCTGTTACAAATCTTTACAAAGTCCTCCCAACACATTCAAACTCTGGGATGAGTGGTAAAATAAAGCAGACACCAACAACAGCCACGGGTGTTTGCACACAACGTGTCATTATCACCGACTGGAAAACACATAGGACGAAATGTAATTCAGCCTATTCCCAGTTAATTAGCCGGAAGCTTTTACATTTTCTGTTCGAAATAAATGTGGGGCTTCACAGCTAGCCTTAGTAGCAATTGCCATCGTTGCTGAAAAACAAGACATCACAGCACAGAAACACATGAGTGCTTCAAGATCGGAGGACATCACAAAATTGAAGGTGGGTCATGTAGGCTGTCTTTAAATGTGCATCAGTTGATTTTTTGAGGCATTTGAGGGCAGCGGAAACGAGCGGTAAACACAAATGAATGTTAGCAAAACAGACACGAGCAGCTTTAGCATTAATTGAGATGTGTGTGTCTGTATGCCTGACAAAAAGACAGAAAGTTAAATATTAATTCTTTTAGTAGCTCTATTTTGGTCTCCTCCAACTCCTGAAGAAAATGTCTCGCTCTTGAATCGCTAAATGCTGGCTAATTGCTAGCTTAGTCTGTTTGCTGCTTGGCAGGTAGTCTGACTCACCAGATGTACACTGGACGACTGTTCGAGTATTTCGGCATTCTCCTCCCTTCAGCTATCTGCGTATTGCGGTTTTCACAATATTCACTACCAACACATCCAAAATGACCAGATATGGTTATGAATGGACTCATGAATGTAAAGAAATTCATAGTTTTCATGTTATTAAAAGATGTCTATTTATCATGTTGCAGATAAACCCACTGAAGTTAGAAGCTGGTGCTAACCAGCTACAGCCACAAGCTGGTTAGCACCAGTCTGGCAATGCCACTTTGTTAGCAATAAGCAGGATTCCCTGCCACATCCTGTCCACCCAAATACTGAAAACCTCCTTCTCCTGGCAGTCCAAAGCCCCTGTGGTGGGGTGCAAACATCGAGCACACTCCCAGTGCTCCGAGCTTCCAATCTGGGAAGCGTCGGATAGCTAATAGGAATCTAGCTGCGAGGCTAACTGAACTAACTAACGCCAGCGAGCAGCAGCATGTGATTAGGTTACTCTAGTAATATGTTGCCCTCTACTTATTTCGAGTCTGACAGATGACAAATTCTTAAATGTTACAAGCAGAACACAATGAAGGCTGCTTTTTAACTTTACACCTATTTACGAAAACAAAATAGACAAATACTAGGAAAAAAAAGACTTTTGAAAAAAATGTGAATTCCATTGCTCTCACTACTGTTATCAGAAAAACAAAACTGATTATAGATTTCAACACCCAATATTCCAAGAATTACATGAAATTATGGTGTCAAAATCCACCAAAAATGGCAGTTTCCTAACCATTTAAAGTCTGAGGTAACAAATGGCTTATTTTTCATATCTAGCTCCAGCTTCATTCACTATGTTCTTTTCTTACCTCAGGGTCAAGTACATATGTGTAAGAGAGTACACAATTATACTTTTTCGTCAAGGTCCGCCTCAGCAGAGAGGCCTATTCAGATTGGCAACAAGTAGTCGATATTAAATGTCATTATCGAGCGATTCACACACCACCTTGTCTGTGTCCTCAGTGAGAAGTGCTCAAGTTTCTCTCATTCATCTTGACCTTGCAGTCAGCATGTGTCTCCATTCAAAGGGCACGGGAGATTAGGGAAGTTCAGTGATTTTGTCAAAGGATGGCCCGTCTGGTGATTTATCAGGCGCCCTCTAATAATTTTTCAAACACAAATGATGGCTATGAATCATGCTTATAAGCCGACCGCCCCCTTCTTGACCAATGTTGACCTTTTGCATACATCCTGAATGGCTAATTTGCTATCGCTTCAAAGTTTGCCCACATGCCTCGCCTCAACGAACCGCATGACTTTGGTGAGTTTTGACTGTTTTTTGGGGTCACTGAAAAGACACGTGCAACAAGAAACTCACCAACCCTGGCCATGTTGGATTACAGTGTCTGTGTATGGTGTATGGTGAGCTAGCCATTACAGCCTGCCCTCCTTCACGGCTGTAATTTGTCTATATGGCTCTGATGATTGGATCTCAAAGCTGTCCTTGACCCGGAGCAAGACCATGTCATCCGTCTTTAACAAGCATAATAATACCTGTGGTTTGAGAGAAAAGTGATGAAAAAAATCTTGAAGACTTTACAGGGGTCAACAGCTCCTCAAAACAGCTGTTTGTGCAAGACTAACTCATGACAGAATGTGTTAACAAGGGGACGACAGGAGGCAGCGCCTGTATTTCACACCATTTCATCTGTCATGTAAGGATATCATAAGTTTAATGGTGACTGCTCTCAGCCGGTGACGTTTAACCCAGCTTCCATTATTAGAACTGTTTCACTCTCTGATTTATCTCTTCATTTTGACCATTGGATTTTTTTTTTTTCCCCCTCCTTGCCTCGCCAATTTCTCCTGCTAGGGGGATCGAAAGTGGTGAATCTTGAGTCGTGGTCTTGTCAGGTGTTGTGAAAATCCACTTGGCCCGGCAATTCATCAGTACCCACATTCGGTGCACACATCCCTTCATCTATCTCTCTGGTACCATAAAAATCAATTGATTTGGCCTGCAAAGGGCTAGGCTGTTTTGTATCACGGTTTCTTTTGATTTCCGTTGAACAGGCTGCTGGAAACAGCTAAGCTCAGCTACAACACATCCTGCTGCAAGAGGGCTATGATACATTTGTCAGAATGATTGTAACACATCCAAGATAGTTTACTTGCTGAATAACAAAAAAAGGGTGGGTACACCTCTCTATATATATGTATATTGTGTATGTCGGAGCCTGTTAATTCCATAAAATTAAGGGCAAAATATTTACATAATGTAAAAAACAGTGGAAATCAATCCTTTAACCTGTTCTTATGCTAGGAAATGCATGTAAAATTATTTAAAACACAGATCCCAGTCAAGCCCAAAGTAGATTCAAAGCTGTTGTTGCACCATTTGGAGCACCATTATGATCTTGGGCTCTTTAGTTAAGTTATGAGCTAAAAGTTTCCATTCAAGCTGTCAGAAGCTCTGTAAGCAAACGAAACGGGTCCACATCATATAACAATTTAATAACGATATCACTTAAAATGAACACTTAACACAGAAGGAAGTCTTCAGGTGCCTGGCAAAAAAAAAGACCTCAAAGACCTCTGCTTGAGAGTAACTGGGGCAATAACTCATATTTCTTTACACTAACTTTATGCATGTAAAGTAGTCAAAAAAAACATCCAAATGCATTGAATAAATAGACTTGCATAATTTCAAGTCGATGGTCAACGGTTCAAGTCCCACTTGGACCAAAAAAGTATGATGTGGACTAGTAGTTGGAGAATGCTAGTTCACATCCTGGTCATTGCCGAGGTGCCCTTGAGCAAGGAACGACCCCTAACACTGCTCGTTGGGCGCCGTAGCATGTGTGGCAGCCCCTTCACTCATCTCCTCTACATTGCATGTGTGTGTGTGCGCGCGCGCCTGTGTGTGTAATGTGAGTGGAAAAAAGAATTTCCCCTTGCGGGATTATAAATAGTATCTTTAAAAAAAAAAAAAACAACTCATAATACATATCGGCTACATGATGCATCAATCATCCATAGGCTGGCGTGTAAGTGGCTCAAGAGAGAAGAGAAGGTAAGCAAGAGTTGGTCACCCGTCTACACCGTCACTCATAGGCTACTGTAGGCTCTGTAGGCTAAGCTTATATTCGCGCAAATAAGCTGACTGAACCGGAACAGTACATTTGTGTGTAAAACCAAATATTCAATTAAATAAATTGCTTAGAATCTGTAAATAGCAGCAATTGAGGTTACTCATCCCAGGTTACCTTTGACACATTGCCTTTATAATTATGTGTCTTGGTCTTATAGTGCAGGGTGATGACAAACTTAAACAGCCAACTGATCCGTCACTTTCATGAGTTGTGATGTTCGTTTCGCAACCAGGTGTCAAATTTCAGGAAAATTTAGGTTTAAGGGAATAATACAGTGGCAGTGTATGACGTGCATCAAAACCCTCCCACCCGTTGATTTAAAGTCAGCAGTTGCAGTGTGTCTTTGTAGGTTGTCAGAAGAAGAGCAATTTTGTCACATTCACTCCCAAAGCAGCACTTCCTGGTTACTGTACCCAAACTAATTCCTCTGTTTGTACAACGCGTCTGGTCTCCGTCGCAAAGTGTCAGTCAACGCGACAAAACGGGACTCTCCGCATCTGCAGTCTGCGTGTTGCACTTGAGAGAAAATAATACTCATTTGATCGTGCGCGTTGAAAGGCAATAATTCAACGCCGCGCTAAAGTTAGACTAATTGCACCACTCTTTGGGCACTTTTAACAGCTTATTTGATTTAACTGGCACAAGCAACAAACAATATCAGCAAAAGAAACACGAAAAAAGGACGAACACGTGCCTCGAGGTTCCCTCTTTTATGATAATTACCAATGAAAAGCATGAAAGTGCGCTTACAGCGGCGCACCTCATTAAAAGCTGCACAGAGCTACCCATCACTTGAGTCCAGCGTCTGGTGTCTGTTTCCCAAATAGAATGGTCACCTCGCAATTAGGGTGTTGGTGAGACAGTGATCTAAATGCCGCCTAAAGAGAGGCGCACTGTCTTAGACGTGTCTCAGTCGATGCTTATTCTTAGCTGAGGACAATTACTGAAATACTGACTCATTAGTTTCCTTCACATCCTTTTCAACAAAGTGTAATCTATCTCCCTTGTAGCCACATCCTGTCTGGGATGTTTTCAATTACTCACCGCGTGTCCCGTTCTCTGCTTTACCATCTCAGCGAAATTCCCCGCCTTCCCTTTAGCCGTGCGTCGACAGCTTACAGTGGCTGCCTGTCTGTGGACATGATGCCTCTTAGGTCGCTTCTCAATCTTGCAGAGAGGCTCTTATTGTCCCAGCAAAACCATGTTTGTTACTTGATGCAAGTGTCCTTGCCTGGCCCAGTCATACCATGCTCCGTCACGAATCATGTAATATTTGAAGATCATGCGCCTGCCAGGAAGAGAGAAAAAAAAAAGAGATTTGTATTTTCTCTCGACAATATTTCCCCATTTCCGCTAACCTTGGTTATTTTTACCCCCCTTCAGTCATGCATTTTCACAGGATTGGCAGTGTCATTATCTGCCCAACAGCAAAGCCCCTTGTATTTTTGACTAAATGTATGTATTTGTGATTGTGGCGCTGCAGGGTGCAGTGATATCTGCCACTCTCAGCAGCACTTGGGGGCTTTTGTGTGGCGCTTCAGAAAGGTGTTGTGTCCCCGAGACTCTACACCTTACCAAGCAAGACGGATTCCCAGCCAGCCTGCCTCCTGATAAGCCTCTGTGAAATCCCAGCGAGGGGGGGGGGGGATTCGATTAAAATAATCAACAAGGAGGGGAGAATATCTCCATATTTCTGGTGTGGTTCGAGACATTGTGATAGAGGAAGGGCCGTTCACTGGGAGAAAAAAAATGTCTCTTGTTGAGCTGAAGGAATGTGTTTGCAGGGTTTGCTGAAACGGTCTCTCAGTAGCCCCCTGTTGCCCTTTTTACCTTTGCGGCAGTGTGTTCGCCCATGTGCACGTGTTAATGTGAGACACAAGCCGTTGATCACTTGACGGAGCGAGCTGTGCAAAAAAAAGAAATGTCTCATTATCGCTTTTGGTGTCGACTTCGACAGCTTCCAATCCCAAAGATTTATCCCTCCTAATACTGCCTCTCTTCAAAGCGCGGATCCATCTGAAACTAGTCCAGCAGTTTGAGACGACTTTTTAAAAAGGGGCACTGTGTAGCTTTGGAGAAGAAATTCAAACTCAGAATCGTGATATTCACAATATTAGCGAGGTGAAAATACAAACTCAGGAATATTTTTTTTTTTCCATAACTGAATAAACAAGCTGTTCTCGGAGGAAAATAAGCTCCCCAGAACACTGTTTGACGCTGGGCAGGTGGCAGGGTCCGCCACATGTAAACAAAGTGAAACAGTTTGAAACTGTATTGTTCTTTAAGGTCAGTTTGAAGAGAGAGGAACAGAAGTTTGTTGATTGAAGTTATTTAATCAGTGAAGACCTTTCTCGTCTGATTAAAATGTCTTCCCCAAAACTACGTGCTGCACCTTTAATATGTATTCAGCGTATAATAAGCCACAGCTGCCGTATAGGAAACAACAGGCAGCACTCCAACGTAAATATCTCCTTTTTGTACCAGTCTCATTTAAATGCTGTAGAGTAGCTGAGGACCGCTGCAATATTCATGACTCAAAGTGGAAAAACGAGACAAATCAATGATCTACATTAGCATTTCCCACAAAGTGCAGCTACAGTTGACAGTGCGAGATCGTCCTTAAAATAAACAATATATAAATTATTTCCATTTCACACGGGAGGGGGGGGGGCACAAGGCGCGAAATAATGACTGCGGCTGCTGTGTTTCCTTAAATATATTCTATTCAGGTGTAAATTAGTGTGAAATATTTCACTGTTATTGCTGTGCATGCGTCGCTGATTGACACAAGCTAACAACGGAATGTGAAAGACGGATCTGGCAGCATGAGGTCCTGCCGATGAGACAAAAGAATACAGGTGATGTTTTGAGTGTCAGCGGCTGTATGATCATGTGTACAGGTACATTTAGATGGTAGAAAACTTCTTTCTTCTTCTTCTTTATTCTCATTCTTTCTTATTTCTTACTCATTATTTTCTTCTTTGCATTGCTGTGTGGCTGACAGAAATCGACGAAGATTGACATTAGTTTTCATGAGGAGGTACAGGAGCTTGTTCTATCTTTATTTATCTATTTATTTTGTAGATCCAAAATAAATTTAGTATTAAGTATTAGTAATAACAAAATAAGTTGTCCATGCCCTAAAAATAAAATATCATATAAAAGAATCAAATGTCAATTTATAGCTTTTTTCTGCATTGCGATTTCCTCTTTAAATGGTACCAAAAAAGTTTGTCAAAATTAAAAACTATTTATTGAGCAAGTAGTAGCCAAATAATTCTCCTTATAACAAACAAAAAAGAAATTGTGTGTGTGTGTGTGTATATACATATTTGCTAATTAGTGCGGAAAAACAACTGACGGAAGATTCGACATCCCACATATGAAAATAGACCTACAACCTTTATGGTTCATTACCCGTACTCCTCAGGCACATCTCACAGGTACATGTGATTCTTAAATTGAAGGTGTATAAATATAAAACGATTGTGCGAACACTGTAATTCCTTCTGTGCCTGTTTCCGCGTGACAGACGGGAGCTCAAGGATGGAAAGTGATAAGTGTGCTGCTGGTTCACAGTAAGCCTGTTCTAAATTTGGACCTAGAGAAAGGTGGTAAACTATAGTTTGAAAAAAAAAAAAAAAAAAAAAAAAAAAATTGGATCAAGAGAGGAGAAAAAGACTGAAAAATATGTTTCGCTTCTGGGAAATGAAAAAAAAAAAAAACCTCGCCAGTAATGGGAGCTTGATCAAATGTCATCAAAACATCAAATGTGTCATCCCGAAACGCATTGTGCCACAGGTTTGTGACAATTACGCCAATGGTGTTTGAGACGTCGCATTGAAAATGAAAATGTTGACTTTTACACACAGTGGCCTCATTAAACCAATCAGTGCAATTTGTAGAAATAGGGGGATGATTGTGTAGCGGCGACAGTCATAATTGCAGCGCAGGAGGGATTGGACACTGAAAGAGGAACATTTTCAGGATCCGTGCCATGATAGGACCAATCAGTACTTTGAATGAACACCAGGTCCACATGACTGATGTCTTCATGTTTCAGTTGTATTTCTTTATTTTCTTTTTTTTTATGATTTTATATTTCAATGTAAACTACTGTATATTTGTGGACTTTATTTAAGTTACAGACACTTAATCTGAATTCATGTTTCTCTCCCTCTGTTTCATTCAAAGTGATGTTTCAGACCATTAGTGTAATCTGGCGGAAGCGTTCTGGCACACAGGGCCATGACACAATATTTTTGCCGCAATGTTTGGGGGCTATTTTCTTTTATGTCTTCTTTCAGACTTGGAGAAAGAAAATGTCCAAAATGCACTTTTAGGTGTTTATTTTAGTTCAGTTTTCTGGCTTGCAATTTATGCCAATGAGTGCATATTTATTTAGAGGGCCTCATATGCATATTTAAAAGTGCAATATGTAAGAATCGGACACTTGTGAAATTCATACTCGGGACAAATGGGGGGCAGCGTGTCACCAGAGTAACTGCTGTTAGCTAGTTGGCTCAGTTAGCGGTGCAGGTAGCAGTATGGACTGGGATTTTGGAGCACTGGGGGAACGTTGATGTTTATACCGCTCTCGGAGAGCTTTGGACCTGCACGAGCCAGTGCTAGCGGTCAGCATGCTAACTTCAGTAGATACATTGCAACACAATACACAGATGTCACATACATCAAACTTGCATATTTTAACACAACATTTCAGAAAAGTTTCACGGTGATATCCAGTAGTTAGAAACTTCCACCTGAAGTCTCTTCTCTGCCAAATCACAATTTTCTTCCTCAGCGGTGGATGGAGGACCAGACCTGACTGAAAAAAATGATTTAATAGTGTGGACGTGGCCTCCAACCACGAGCCTGACTTGGCCTGATGAGCCACCACAATGAGGTGGAAGTCAGGCAGTGGAGGCTGAAGATGGAAAGAGACAGGAAAGCAGAAGGAAGAGAGATGGATGACAGGGGTGGGGGGGTGGTGTCTCCGCTCGCACAGATGTTTTCACAGGAGCTGTGTGCGGATGATGAGACTTCCGCACGGCACTCTCGGTAAGTTCCAGTGATCGCCCCAGACACAAACAGGTCAAACTCCGGCCTGGAGCAACGCACGTTTGTTTGCCACAATGTGCAAAAATAAATGTAATTGATAGCCTTTCTTCTGCAGCTAAAAGGATAAATACACACGGAAAATTGAAAAAACAACAAACAAACACAAACACACCCCCTCCCCGGTGGAGGTTAGCGCGTCAGCTGGCCTGCTTTTTTCTTCTTGAGCCACTGTAATCTACGTGGGACAATATTTCAGACACCGCAGAATATGACTGCCATAAATAAAACAGTATTAATCATCCCAACTCCCATTTGAGGCCCCTTCTCGCATTTATCAGGCTTTTAATATTAACATAGATTAAGGGCATGTCTCACACCTTCAGTCACTGTATGTAATCTTGCTCCAGATAAGAGAAGCTGCAAAAAGGGCTTCTGTTGCTCCCGGGATGTGCAACACAACATCCGGGACTGAAGCAAAGCAAACACAATCCTATGAAAGGGACTTTATGTACATGGGTCTATAAGATAAGTCAAATCTGAAGAATACATTCAATTCTAGGGAATGTAGTTTGAGTTCAACTTCAGCTCTTGATATCCCGAGTTACATGTAGATAATGTTATTATGATAATCATCATTCATAAATGGTAAGTTTATAGTTTTTTTTACATTTATGGTAAAGTTGCCGCTGATGTTTTTAATACGTATTAATTGTTATAATAAATACTGTGTTATTCCTCCATCAACATAATTTCGATGACCAATTATAATTCCTTAATAAATGGCTTATGAAGCATTTTGTTGTGTGAAATAACTTCATTAACTTCATTATGTACAATTTATTAAAAATGTTTTATTAAGTATTACCTACTTTTTGAATTGTCCTGCAATGAGCTGGCGACTCATTCAAGGCATACCCTGGCCATCGCCCATCGAGTAACTGGGATAGGCTCCAGAAATCCCCCTGAAAAAGGGGGCAACATCACCGCGACCCTCAGGGAAAAAGCGGAAACAGAAAATGGAATGGAACAGAACCTACTTTTTGTCGATATGAAAGATGAACAATCAAATTATTAAAACTGTGACTATACTATAATATGCATTCAGACTAGAGCCCGACCGATTTATCAGCGGGCCGATATTATGGCATTTTCCAAACTATCGGTATCAGCAGGGCACTCTACAACACTCTACAACAGGCAGAGTCTATGCCACCTGATTGACGTACAGACAGGACGGCCAGTCTGAGATCTTCATGTCGCGTCACGGGTCACCATGCATGCGCAGACGCACTACCTACTGCAAAACACAAGGGAGACACAAGTAGTGTCCTGCCTGGCGGCTTCAATTGATATCAACGAAAGAAGGGATACAAAAAAATGTGCACTTGTCTGATCTGTCAAACTACCATCGCTATTCCGAAGAAAGGGAATGTTGAGAGACACTTTCAAACTGTTCATAAAAAGTACGAGACTGACTTCCCTCCGAAAAGCGAGCTGACACCAAAGCATCGTTGCGGGTGAGTCACTCTATCACGCGAGAGGACGATGCCGTGAATATCGCCGCTTCTCAATCCATAGCAAAAGTGTTTTTTTCTGTTGGAAAACGAAAGCCAAGTTGTCCTGACAAGCTCTGGGGCTGTGCTACTAACTTAGACTAAAGGCTGCACACCTGAACTGGCTCCGTGGACTCACCTTTCTCCGCTGATCAGCTATTAGCCTAGCAACGCTAACTTTCAAACCAACGTAACGTACTCAATACTCTGTGGGCTGTCCATCGTTGCTCCGTTGGTCCTCCCTCCACCACAGCCTCGGGGTTATTCACCGCCTGGCCCCTTGGTCGCTCTCCTCTGCTGCTGTGGTCTCTCCCAGTTCGCGATGATGCTGGATGGTCCTGCGGACACAAGTCTGTTGATAGGGACGGTGCTATTCCCTCTGTGCAGACTGACAGGCACTCCATTTATTCTTTGTTTTGTTTGTTCCACTTTGTTAAGTGCTAAGATGATAAAAGTTTCAGGATTTTAAAAATAAACTACAAATATTATCATCAATCAAAACTCTTCAGCTATCAAGAAGTACAGTTACACAGCGCTGTGAAGAAATGGCCGAGGATTTGACACAGCAGCTTTGGAGAGACTTTGCAGATTTTTTATTTTTTTTTAATATATATATCAGCCGATATATCGGAATATCTGATTTTTAAAATCACCAAATATTTGTATCAGCATCGGCCCTAAAAATCCGTTATCGGTCGGGCTCTAATTCAGACTAATACGTAAAGCATAAGGGCTGACTTTAGAATTGTTGAGTTCATGTCATGACGTTTTCTTTTCCATGAACTCAGAAAAACCATCCTCATTTTGGGGTTTGTGACAATTAAATCTATATGGCTTTTTGCCTTAGAAATTGGATATCATATCATGTTTTTACAAACAATAAATAAGCACATAATTAACTCCTTAACTCCTTAAAATACCTGATTATTTGTCACAAACATCTATAAATGTCTCAAAGTCTCCTTTAAATCATTCGCATTTGTCTCCACACATATGGCTGGAGATGGTCTGACTTCCTCATTAAAAAAAAAAAAAAATCAGGTTTCGGTTCTCCTTAAAATCGCCTGGTTTTGTCCCACAAACACGCCTGTGGGTGGGCAGACGTCCTGTGAAAAACATCCGGGTTTTGTTGCCACAAACACGACTGGAGACGTCCAGAGTTCCTGTAAATCGATAGTATATCCTGGGCCGGGCGGAGATATCGTGACTTGAGTTTGAGCTCAAACATCACCGAATCCTACATTTCCCATAATGCAAGTCGATAATCAGTAGAATATTTATTTTACCCACTTATCATTAGCGTTATTCTTTAAAACTTGATGAATATTGTAATTTGGAGAGTTCCACTGGACTATAGAACAGAAGAGTTTTCAACATATTTTAGGCCAAGAACCACTTAATGGATAGAGTGACTGCATGAGGACTGGTGGGGAGACCATCATCAATGTGTAAATTATTTTGTATTAATTTTTGCTAACCAACATTTAATTGTTCCTATCAATAAGATCCTCCCATTAAACCACCTGTGTGCTCCGTTGCTGCAGTCACTACAATTTTCTGTTATCATGGAACCATCTCACGTTTTCTGATTAAAAAGAATGACTTTTTCTTCTGCTTCTGTTTCCACATCCAATACAACTTTTGTTTTTTCACCCCCACTCCTCGCTCTTTTCCCGACTGGAACAAGGTGTCCAATCACACACCTATTTCAGTCACTGCTGCAGGCGGAATTCCTTTTAAAAAGCGAAGTGAAGGTGCACCTTCTCGACGCTGTATTCTGATATAGCCGAAGCGGCGCCATTTTAGATTAAGTCTACATGGTAATGAGTGGGATGTGTTTATGTGTGAATGCCTATGACTGCCATTGTACATCTGACAATAGACCTTGATTAAGGTGATTCAGCCACAATGGATAGCTCAACTCATATAGTTCAGCATGTGCTCACATAGTGCGACAGTCTGACACTTTGACTGTATATTAAAATGCAGTTAACTACTGCTGATAGCAATAATAATAATAATAATAATAATAATAATAATAATAAGGTAGTGTGGTTATGCGAGCTTTGTTGACCACGACAGAATTCGCAACTCTGTGGGTAACACAGAATAGTATTGCTTTCAGCTAAATGCTAAAATCAGCATATCAATGATGCTTGCAATGTTCACAATCTTTCTTTTGTAGGTAAGCAACTGAGCATTTGCATCTGAGAATGATGATTGCCAAATGTGTTGCATAATGAGCAACACTTTGTATTTTATAATGTAGAAAAGCAGCAGTAAAGCAACTTGAAAATGGTCAAGAATGTAGCGATAACAATTTATTCCTTTAATTTTAGAATTTTAGTTGAATTGAGACAGATAATGTCTCCAGTGTAGCCCTCTGCTAACTTGAGTGGGAACAAAAAGATTTCATCATGTGGCTCTTCTAGACCATCCAAATGCTATTGGACCGAATGGGTCAAATTCTGATCAGGAAATGTGTCATTTTACGTGGTTGTGATGCTCATTTTGGACCAGTATGCGATACATGCTGTTGTATTTACACGGTTTGGCCTCTATGTCAAATTGCCTTCAACACCCAGCTCTATACTTGTGGGTTTGTTTGCCAGCAACGCCCTTTTTGTTGTAAAAATGAATGTTGATTGGAGAGTTTACGTGGTGCATCTGAATGCAGCATGAAGACAAACAGCAGCAGGCCTTTAAACAAAAACCATAATGTGGTAAAGACTCTCAACATAGCTTTTCATTTTAAATTATCCGGTATTTTTTAGATTTTTTTTTAGATTTGAACCTGATGATGGCAGCAGATGAAGTGCCAGGGGATAGGCAAAGTCATTAGGATAGATCATCTGGGAATCATAAATATCTGAAAATTATGTGGACACAATCCATCATTATAGATGTATCTTGCTAGACCTTGTCCTGCTGGTGGCACGTTAAGAGAAGCCACAGGATCACCAAGGTTTCAAGGATTCGTCCCCTGGGGATCATGAGTGTCTGCACCGGTTTTCTATTCCCAAGTAGTTATGGCATTTCACTGAAAATCACAAATTTGAAAGTCAAGCTGGCGCTACAGAAAAAGTCACAGGACTGCCAAAGTCGTAAGGATTCATCCTCTGGGAACCATGAACAACTGTACAAAATTTCATGGCAACCAATCACATAGTTGGTGAACTATTTCAGTCTCTAACATGGCTAAAAATGTACAATGCTCACCAGTTGCAATACATGCCACATAAAGCACCTTCAAGTACAACATTCTTGCAAAGTTGTGTGCATTTCACCTCTTTAACCATAACAATAGTCAACATGAATAATTTAATTTGTTGCTTCTAAGGTGGATCAAACAGCATTTGTGCTTTTTACAACAATAAAAAGTGGATGATTCATCGGCTAATAATTATTATGACAAGAAGGCTATTCATTCTCCCAAACCACCAATGCACTCTCCCTCGCCCATCTCTCGCTGTTAACACCTGCTTTTATTTGTTGGGAAACATCAAAAAGCCCAAATCATACTCACTCAACACGCATTCATTTCTGTTTTCGGCTCGACAAAAGGCAGCTTTTTAACCGCCAAACAACATCAACCGAAAAGGAAAGAAAGAAAATAAAAAAACACAGATAAAAGCTGAATTTCTCTCAAGTTTTAATTATTTCCCCCTCCACTCTGTGTTTACTGTGCAGTCGTTTCTCTCAGACGTACACACATGCTCACCTACAGTACTGACACACGCACACACACACACAGCTGCAAAAACCTATTGTTTTCTGATGTAAATGAGCTGAAAAAGCTATTACCTTGAATTATAAGAATGGGCTTGTTTTGCTTATCTCTGCTTCTGCTGAGGACTTTTTGACTGAGGTGACGACGTGCCAAAGTGAAATGACCTTCCACTCCATTGCCTCTACAAGATTATGAATAAATATATAAAGAAAATAATAAGAAAACATCATTTTGGCAGTAGCGATAACACATTAATTACAAAGTACATCATAACCATAGTGCTACACATTTTTTGTATTGTTTAAAAAGTGAACTTTCAAGGTAAAATACATAACATTTTCCTGCAGAGTCACAGCTTGTAACCCTGATCATTCAATCCCAAAAATGGGCGTAAAAGCTATGAGCGCACTTCACATCAATCA
This sequence comes from Spondyliosoma cantharus, assembly GCA_900302685.1. Lineage (NCBI taxonomy): Eukaryota > Metazoa > Chordata > Actinopteri > Spariformes > Sparidae > Spondyliosoma > Spondyliosoma cantharus. The sequence goes on along the minus strand of OMLP01022032.1, from coordinate 15,525 downwards.
ATAGCGGCAGTTCAATTGTTTAAGTCGTCTGTAGTGAGGTTTTTGTCACACCTCTGCTCCCTTCAGGCTCCATACTTCCTTCGCAGTGGCCTTTGCACAACATGCGCTCTGTGCCTCCCTCTGGCTAATGGGGAATTCTCCTAAAGGTCACATTAGGATGGCAAGCCAAACAGAGAGGAAGAGGATAATCCCTCTACAGCAAACTTCCTCTCATGATACATAAATCCATGTCAAAGCCATGAAATCACATGATTCATGTGTAAACAGCATCACACCTACACATTTGTGGCATGCAGAAGAAGAAACGTGGTAAAAGGTTATCAGACATACAGAAAACAAAAAATAAATACATCAGTGGATAATTCCAATTAGAGGGGCTATAACTGACTCTGGTGCCAACAGCCAGGCAGACACAGTCAGAGACTAACTGGTGAACATAGTGGAGCATTTGGCAAACTAAAGACAGATATGTGCCTCAGGTGTTGGTGGAGACCAAAAACAGAGCTAAAAGACAGAAAAAATTGGCTAACAAGTTATATCGACCTAAAAGATGGTCATAGTTGCTGTGTTGACAGCTTGCTTCTGCTGCCCCCAAGAGGCCAACAAATCAGTTATTGCAAGTTTAACATCATATTAATTAAATAATTCCCTTTGTGTTAATATTTTTAGGGGATCTTGACCGAATAATTTGTTTTTTCCCATGCTGTATTTCCTTTTTATCATTACATTTACAATTTTCCTAATGCTTATATGATCATGAGATGGGCATGTATGTCCAGAGAAATGATTGGTTCAGGCTTTGTGTTTGTGTAATATCTGCCATACATGATAGACTCTGTTGCTAGCCACCTAGCTAGCTTAACTAAAAACATTGTGGTGAAACACACTGAGCAAAAGCTATTTCTGCTAGCAACCTACGGTAACTATTGTCAGGAAACTGCGCCAGCCAGTGGACATGATATCAATCATAATACTGCTGTAACATCATGGTATAAACTCTTGTAAGAATAGCAAAAGCATTTTAAGTGACAAGGTGACACTCACAAAGTTCACTAACTCATCCTGAAAGTTTACAGACACCATGTTTCTATTATCCTCATCTTCACATTTTGTAGATGTCTGCGATTTCATGTGAGTTTTTTCTAGCACACCGTCAAACTAAACATTTCTCAGTCATGCGTAAAATAACCTTCCACTAAATTTGCTGTCGATTCCCTGTGAATTTTAGATTCATAGTGGAACACAGAGACACACACAATACAGCCCAGAGTGAAAATGATATAACCTCAGAATACCCAGCTTTAACTAGCTGCAGTTACTTTGGGGAGTCTTCCCAGAAAATGTAAGATATGCAGTGTGCTAAGTGAAACTTGGAACACAAAGGCCTTTCTGTTGGCGAAAAATAGAGCACCCTTGAGACAGGGGTCCTTGATGCATAGAAACGCACTGATCGGCTCGGGGTCCCAAAGGCTCACTTTTAAGTCCTTATTCTCGCACTAGCTATGGCTCCATGCCTGAAGTTACTTGGAAATGTCAGAAGAGACCTATTAGCTTATGATAATGACTGTCTCTATACAGTATGTCACTTCATACACATATGCCTCCACTGGGTGCTAATGAGATGACTTGGGAGAGAAGCACCTCTTGATCAGCAGGTGAGAAAATCACACGGTTGTGACACTGTCACCAGTGTTAATTCATGCCAGGGAGTTTTTACATCAAAACGAAGACATTTAAAAAGTTCTAACAACTTCATGATTGTTAAATTGGACTGATATATCCCCGCATGACGCTTGAAATTACAGACACCTGCCACTTGTTTGAAAGTGATTTATTTCAGTCTTGGACCTGCCTATGATGTCATAAAACATACTATAGATGCCTGTGATATCCAGCACCAGCCAAAAGGGAGATTAAACCCAAGGTGTAATTTCTCACTGTCATTCAGTTGTATTGTTTCATTTTCGCTGAGAGGCCGCGGACAGTAAAAAGTGTGGTGAGTTCACAGACGTGGCTCTCATAATTGTTGGCAAGAGTGGCAGAGTGATTTCTGTTGCCACTAAACCCTCCTGCGAGATTCACAGCTTGGGCCTTGGGACCACCGCCAAACTAGTTTAAGGTCACCTTGCTGAACAAGCTGGCAGGAAGCAGAAAGCTCCTGTACAGCTGCTCATCCAACATGCTTCTCTCACCGACGTTCAGCTTGAAAAAGAGGTGAGGGGGTGGGGGTTGCTGGCAATCATCTGTCTCGCGTCGCTACCCGCTCGTCGGCTGGATCAACCGCACTCCCACGCCTTTGCTGAAGCTGTTTCATTTTTCACCTTCCCAGAGTGCAGCTGTGGCCTACTCATTCTGCCCCTTCTCTGAACCTTACAAACCATTTCCCCATCGCTGTTATGTCAAGCCCGTGCCCCACCTAACAAGGTCCTGCTGACCTCGAGCTTGTGTCCTCTTCAGTTCTGGCCTTGGAAGCCCGTCCCCGCCGCAGGGTTTGCAAGTTTAATTAACCCCAAACCAGGATCAAGCCAGTTCTGACAGCTTTCTAGCATCTGGGCTGCCTGCGAGTGGCGGAGCAATAACGCATCGTCCGTGGCCATACACCTGTCTGTCTTTACTCAGCAGCATAAAGAGGACAAAGTAAGGGTAAGAGCTTATCGCTAGATGTCCCTCTGTGTGAGAACATTAATGAGATTTTTGGAGAATTAGTCCTCTAGAGTTTCTCCTTCTCTCTCAGGGAGGTAAAAGAGACATGACCAAAAACTAACACTCAAAGAAGCTTTGAAAAGTAGTTTCTCCGATATTTAAAAGAAAAAAATACATTCAAACTCTGATTTCAAAGCCAAGGGCAGGGGGGTTTGGGTAATAGGTATGAGTTGGGGTTAGAGGTAAGGTTTAAGGATGGGGTATGAGTTTGGGTAAGAGGATCAGAGGGTTAGAGGCTAGGGTTAGAGTAGGATGTAAGGGTTGGGGTAAAATGGTAAGGGTTTAGGGTTAGAGGTATGGATTGGGGTTAGAGGTAAAAGTTAGAGGGTTAGCGTTAAAGGGTCAGGGTCAGGGTAGAGGTAAGGGTCAAAGATGGAGCGCTGGGGTTAGACGGTGAGTATGGGAGTATGAATGAAGGTTATGGAGGGTTTAAAACTGGGTTAGGGTTAAACTAATCAACACTGTAAACTACTATTTTATTAGCACAAATTGTTGTTGTGGCATGATTTGACCTGTCCTCCTGTTTTAATCTGAGAACAGGTGTGTTGGACAGACGCACTGAACAGACGCACTGAACAAAACAATAGTTTGCTCCAAACTTTTCAAACCAGTCCAGCATTAATTTTGATTGGGTACATTTCAAAACATCATCAAACAGCCCAGACTGTCTTGGGCAAAGCAGCTGCGCTCTCAAAGTTCAGCAGTTAAATGAACAGATAAGTGAGCTCTCCCCCTCCCCTTCTCCTTCCCAGCATGTATCAAATGGGCCCGTGATTTGCATGCATGAGGGTTGAAAGGAAAAACATATTGAAGGAAAATGCAACCCCGATCTCTCGTCGCAGATATGGGTCAGCTATATTTCAGACATCAATAACATTTTCTTATTTCAGGACATGTGCAAGGGCAAGGCGATTGCTGGGGGAAGGAAGTCGGTGGGATAGCAGACGTTCGTTGTATCGACCGTTTGCAGCCTGATACTGTGTTCAACTCACAGGCGAGGACGGAGCAGAGCTAATCACCAGCAGACGTACCCAATTCAAAGCTGGCTTTGGAGGGAAATCTAATTAACATAGTAAAGAATGAAATGGAGCGAGAAGAGGATTGTTTGCACCTGTTGGTGAACCGTATCAAGACAACAGAGAGAATTAAGCATGTAGTAGAGTTGTGGAAGGTCAAGGGTTAAATCATGAATAATTATATCTTTTTATGTCACTTATGATACTGACTAGTGCCTATACATGGTGGACAGCAGAAGTGAAATTGGAAGTTTAGATCTAAAATCATTTTGGTAGAGAAATCAGTCAAACTAAACTGCAGGAAAATGCCTTCTCATCCCAGAACTCGGCTGACAGCTGGAATCTCATTTGCCAGAGCTTGGCGAAAAGTGAAATGGGATGGACAAAAGCAAAATTCAACAGCCATGTCAGCACTGCTTGGTGAATACCTGGGCAGTGCGGCACCTTGGAGTTCTTGTCACTGCCGTCACGCATCACTGTCTCATGAAATTGGAAACACAGAGAAATACAAATCTTGACATTGCTGGATATCTGTATGACATTGGGCACTTTAAACTGTCGCAGTCTGCATATGCAAGCACTTACTGTGCATACCAAACAATGGCTTTTTTGTGGAAGTGCTGCACGAACTACAAGAGAGACAAAGAAGCAGCTGTGGAAGTAAGTTTTTGTCCTTCTTACAATATTATCTAATAATCGAAATCTGCATCTACTCCCTTTCATCTGTGACTGAGAGAGCAAGCCGGCCCTATGCATTAATTATAGCGCCTTCTCCAGGTCACCGCCAGGGCCAGAGGACATTGGGAATTATTCATTGTGTCAGTGGAGCCGTTGGACCCCAGTGGAAAAGAAGACCTGTTGATGAGGGCACAGGGCACACGATTCTCCTCCCAAAACACTCCCACTTACACTTCCTCCCTTCACTCTCCTACTGCCTTCACTCCTGGATGTCAAGGGCTGCGAGGAAGTCTTTCTCTTTCTCGTCTCTCAGCGGGAAGCCCCCTTAAGACACAGCGGCATCTCGCCATTATTATTCTCTCCCTCCTCCTCCCCGAGGCCTCTTTAGCGGGGTACTTCTATCCTGACTGTTCTCAAGTAAAGTCACCTTATTCCCTGGGTCTGATGGAAACTATGAGGTCTCACCCAGGAGAGGAAGGGAAAAGAAAGAAGGTGAAAAGTAAGGTGAGACACAGCCGATTTCTTCTCGATGACTCCTTGCTGTCCTAATGAGACCCATAAGTGTGTTAGCTCTGAGGTTAATTTGACCCCAACTGTGCTCAAACAACACACACCTCTCGATTTACATTTGCATTGCAAGTGTGACTGACAGAAAGAAAACTTGGCCCACTTGGATTTAAGTTGTAGATAATCTGGAACAGTATTTTGTGCGGGGCTGAACAAAAGAATTGAATCAGACAGACAGAGGCCGGTGGCACGGTGCAATCAGGGAGTTCGGCTAATGATGAGAGTGCCAGGTGTATCGCCAGGTGTGGTTGATTAGAGGGAATGAAATGCACAGTGAAGGTGACAACTGGCACTGTGTTCCAACTGAGTTTAGGAGGGAACGTTGTGATCAAAGTGGAGCAGAGGACAAAAATCTGAATGATCTGCAAGCAGACACTGGCAAAAACAAGAAACTTTTCCCCTGATTGTGGAGGATTTTCACAAGCGACATGTTGATTTGATGCAAGTCTTGACTGGGATGAGCACTGAAATAGGGCAAGTGTTGCTGTAGCAAAGGATGGTGGTTAGCTTGAAAGAATCTGTCCAATGGAGTGACAGTTATTTGGAGATTCACTTGAAGGCCAAGTAAATCAGTAATGTACGCAGCAGAAAAATAGCTAGCTTGCTAACACTTTTACACGAATGACGATAATGTGTGTTGTCCATTTAATAAATAAATGAAATCAAAATCCATGCAGATTTTTCCAGTCAAGTTGCCACGTGAGTGAACTTTGACCTTCAGACTTGCCGCATGTATTCATAGCAAACTGTGACCACAGGCTGCTGACCAATGCGGGAGCGGAGAAACCAAATAAGGAAGCTAGCCAATGAGCTGTCTTGCTCCATTCACTTTTATTTAACCATTATCCTAAAAAATGTTGCACAAAAGAGTAATGTGCTGCAGACTTGCACTTTTTAAAACAGTATTCGATTGGTAAAAATCCATCTTTCAAATAAGCTGTGTGAACTACTCTACAGTTAGCAGCTAGGTTAATGAGCTTACCAAACAATTAGAAAGCCTGTTAGCTTTTAGAACATTAAGTGCTCGTCCAAGGGACAATAATCAATATTTTTGTAATAATTTTTGGTGACGAGGGTAAAACATTGTGAATGGGAAAAGGGTGGCATGTAGTGATGTATCTAGATGATTATTGCCTGACTCTGTAGCTCTATATCTTTGCAGGGATTTATACAGCATTTCAGTGCATTGTTTGGTGGGCTTGCTCTCAACTTCACTGTTTGACTCACTCTCACAGACGTAACAAAAGAGACTAAAAATTGACATAAAAAAAATTGTAAAAAAGCATTGTGCATTCCCTTCTCAACTCAAAGACAGACAGATAGGCACTGTTGGCAACTAGCTGGTGAACGTAGTAGAGCATTTTGAAGCTCAACAGTCAGAGCTTTTCCTCAAGAATTGGTCTCATGACATGAATGCAAATGTTGCACCATAACTGCTGGATGTGTAAAAAATGAAGTATGTACACCTTTGTAATATCAACTTGAGCTAGAATGTTCCACCTGGCTAATGTTAGTGGTTCACCAACTAGCCCTGTGAGGTGCTACGTAATGCTCCGAGAACCAAATAGCTTGAAGGCACAGATTAATTGCACCGTGCCACGAATGATTAGGTCCCACCAAATACCATTAAGCAGGTATTGACTATTGATCTTTCTGTTTCAATGATCCAATATTTAAAGCTGCTGTAAGCTTTGTCCTCAATTCAGCCGTTAGCAATCCCCTTCCCCCTCTCCACGTCACCAAACTTGCACAACATCTTTCTTTTCTTCAAGCATTTTTATTCACTTGACCTGTTTGGTTGTATAAACCATCAGCAGAAGCACTAGAATTGGTAGCTTTCTCTGTTCTGCCATTGCCAGAATAGGTAACAGGACAGAAGGACCCTGCTGTCTGCATGTTTGCCAAGCCTTAGGACTTGTGAAATAGTGACTTTTTCCCCACTTCGCTCTGAGTGGAACACCAAGCAGATGAGGCGCTGCAGGGTTAGAGGTGAGGATTCTAATCCAGCTCTCAGTCCACATGGTGCCCTCAATATTTGATCATAGTTGATGGTGAAATCTCTAAAAACTGTTGATGAAGACATTCTTTAACTCTGATATCTACGTGCCATTAATATCGATGTCTTCAAAGGTTATCAGTCTGTTCGTCTGGGTTTCGTCTGTTCTCAAAAAATAATGTGAGAGATTTGCCAAGTGCAAGTGTTTTTGAAGGCCAAAGGCTTTTATTACTTTTTTCTTTGTGATTTCCACCCAGTTTGCCACACATAATGGCCCTCATTTATCAGGATATTGTATGCTCAAATTGGAAGTTTTTCTATATTCACTTCACAGTCAAGTCGATACTTCTCAATAACTGCTTTCTTGTAGCAATCTTATACCAGCTCAGGATATATTTGCAATCATTTGAAAGACCCAATGTTTGTATTGCACATGAAAAATATTGAAATTATATTTGAGTACACTGAGTTCCTCAGTAGTGTGACAAAACATTTAACTCTATAGGCTTGTTTACAGGAAAGCTCACAGCATTGAGGAGTTACGTTGGCCAAAAATTAAACCTGATTAGAACTACTCTACAACCCGCTTATGAGAAAGGGACTCGGACACAAACAATGCCGTTTGTTGGGAATAGGGAAGAACGTTTTTAATTACTGAAAAAACCATGTGACTCACAGTATGTCCTGAGGTCTGTTAATGTTGCGGGCATGATTGGGTGGGGCGCCTGAGGGTGTTTGTTTTTTGTGCTTTTTAAACCAAATACACTTTTCATGGATGGCAGTTAAGTCAAATCAACGAGAATGGCGCCCTTGGAAAAAAACATCAGGGGAAATTTAGGCCATAGGGGTTGAACATATAAAGAGTATACAAGAGATAATTATCACCATCACCATTATCTAAAGTATCAGTACCATTATCGGCTCTGAGAAGTGTTTTACAAATAAAAGCTCACTTGCAAAAAGCTATTTCAACACTGGTGCCCCAAGAACCACCTCAAGCTGCAACAGTGCTACTGTAGAGGAGCTCACTAGCCCTATTAAGGCCATTAAAGTTTCCTTGTTAATTTTAACTCCTGCATCACATTAAAATAATAATTACCACAGACAGACCGAGATTGGAAAGGTTTGATTCATTTGGTAAGCTTATGTAACCAGATTTATATGCTCATCCAGAGGCAAGTCATCTTTAAAACAAAAATGCCTAGATATACATTTGGAAAGGCTTTTAAAACACTTGAAACTTCAACTATTAATTCAGTACAACTACCGTTATGGACTGCGCTCTACATACACATTGAACCGCCATCAAAGAACTAGTGGTAACGAAGGCCGACTGTTGCATTGGCTAACATCATCTGTTTCTGTAGAGATTACAGCTAACAGTCAAGGAGATTACTCTCCCTATTACCAGGTGGCAATAGTCTGTATTTTTTAATCAAAATATAACTGTTGATATGATAAAGCAGCATGTTTTGACATCCCCCGCCCTCTGTAGTTTGAGACTTGAGTTGGACTTGACCTAAAGATTTGAGACTTTGCTTGGACTTGCCCTCTCAAGACTTGAGACTGTTGGACTTGCCCTCAACAGCTTTTGAGTTGAGTTGGACTTGCCCCCTACAGTTTGAGACTTGAGTTGAGGTTTGTCTTGCAATTGCTTTATAAAGACCCTGGTCTTGAGTTGGACTCATCCCCTAAAGATTTGAGACTGGTCTTAGACTTACTTTCTGAGTTTCGAGTCTTGCATTGGCTGACTCAAGACTCCACTCTTTAGAGTCTAAAGACTTGGAACTTGAAATTGCAGAGGAAAGACTTCAGACTAGTGTTGTACCTGCCCTCTTAACACTTGAGACTTGAGTTGGACTTGGTTCAATTTCATTTATGTTTATTAACGTATGTAACTCAAACCGTGTCTGTCAAAGTGGACCAGTAGTTATCATGCGCTAGAGTTGGAAGGAAGTCATAAAAAACAGATCAAAATCAGAGGCAAGATCTGAAACCTAGATGATAGGTGTATAGGTGTAATGTGGTGTTTTATATCACTCTTTTCATTCAACACTTTTACTTTTCTTGACTCTTCTTTAATCCATGATTCTTATACTGTATGACAGGATTGACATTTGACACAAAAATGTACAAAAAAGCTACACTAACGAGCTTAATGTACTATAATAGTGCCGGAATAAGTGTCAGCGCTCGACGTCATTGATCCAGAATCCTTTCTAGAATGGCAGAGTGTTCCTTCAAACAGCACAGCAGCTGATGTTTCTCTTTGTCTTTGCATCAAAGTGATATTTAGACAAGTAATACTCATGCATTGCTTAACAATAAACACCCTTAGTCTTTTTATTCAGTGCATCAATGCCTGTCTTTTATGGACTCATTGTGCGTGAGTCACCAATCTGCTTTCTGAGTCAAATGTAAAGACTTTTGAGGTACAGTAAATAAACTATTTTATGAGCAGCCAGTAATAAGTGGCCCTGTTTCATTAGTTATTCCTTTCCATCCTTTCTGCTGTCTTACAAGATTATGAATCAAATGCAGCCAAGACATTTTGTTCCAGAAAAAAAAACACTTAACACTTGCTCCAGCTGTGCACCAACTTTTAGTTGTTATTTGGCAGTTTGCAGGGCTGCTGGAGCCGAGAGTGGAGGCAAACATAGGTGTCCGCCTCAGGCAATGTGCAACTCAAGAACAAGTGGAAATGCATGCTCCTCCTGCAGTTCCCCCTGAGGGCTGAATTGGTCAGCCCCAAAAAGGATTGAGGTCTCCCTTTTTTTTTTTTTTATTTCTTTTCCCTTAAAATTCTGGCAACAGCTCAGTCAACCTCAAACTTTTTCTGACAGGCGTCCGGGGTGACGCGAGGACACTCAAAGCCGAATGTTTTCCATGCAAAATGGGGGAGAGAAAAAACAAGACCCATAAATGTCAGATTCCTGGAGATATCTGATATATCCTGGCGCTGCAATCTGTTTGCTGGTGCCGCTGTGTCATCCAATAGAAATACTGTAGGTCGGCTCGAATGAAAGCAACGTAGGCTTGTGTGTGTTCAGAGATTGGAAACGGAGACAAAGGGATGTGTAGCGCGCGCGCGCACGTGCGTGCGTGGAAGAAGAGGAAAGTAGAAAAATCATACAAGACACACTGTTGTCTTCTACTTGCAGAGATGAGAGAACAGCTAGAACACAGACGGATAGTATATTTTGACACACACAAAATAATATTTTCTGCACTGAGGTATCCAAGGCTACAAACCGTTTTCACTGACATCGCAACACAATAGCTTCAGCTCCCTTTGACCTTTGAGCACTCTCCGTCCAAGGTCATCAATGTGTGCACAATATCCGGCACTTCTATCAGCTCCTAAAGTGACATTCCTCCCCATCAGCGATTGTGTGAAATATTAAGCAGCAATGGAATTGGACAGGGGCTTTAAACTGCTTTGAGCAGATGCTCTGTGCTTTTAAGTGCTGAATAATACATTTTGGTTCAATGTCTCTGTCTCCATTAATGCCCCAGCTAAACGCTGCCGGGATTTCACTCCCGCGTTATTATTTCTCATAAACACTACTCACACCCTGACAATCAAGACACGATAGCACTCATGCTCGCAGTAACATGCACACAGACACACAGACACACACACTTCACGCGCTACCATTTCGATGATAATGCTCCGTTGCAGAGCCAGTCAGGCGGATACCCTGATGGTCAGAATCACCTGCAGCCCGAAGGAACATTAAACCTAATTTTAGGAGTAATAGATCTCATCAGTCAGTGAACCTAAAGCATTATACTTCGACACACTTGAGCGCACATTCATTAATTCAGTCATAGTGATACTTTGTCACAAGCACTGACCACTTGCAATTACAGCACCCATATAGAATCTTATATATATATATATATACACACACATTTTAAAAGTTTTTCAGTTTAATCATAGTTGAAGCTATATTTACTTTAAGTAGGCTGGCACAGCTTTACTTGAGTGGTCACACATAAAATATTTCAACGATTAAAGGAGACATGTTATTTTCAATTTCAGGTTCATAATTTTATTTTGGGTTGCTACTAAAATATATTTACATGCTATAGTAAACAAAAAAACACATCGGTTTTCTCATACTGTCCAGTGTTGTAGCACTGCGTTCCCCCTCTGTCTAAAAACGCTCTGTTTTAGTTCCTGTCTCTTTAAGGCCCTCCTGTCGCAAAAACCCAGTCTGCTGATTGGTCAGCTCGCACACGACTGACCCGGCATCCCTTACAACTACAGAGCAGGTGTGCTAAATCAATTCTGAAGTGGTAAACTAGCCACTAGCCATAAATTACAAAAACGTGTGACGTGGTGACGTAATGTGATGTCACAACGGTGACAGAATTAAAGGCGGGACTACTGACGAGGTGTTTCAGGAGCTTTCTGTAAGAGAGAGGAGCTTCTTTGACCATTTTAACTTTCAAGCACAAAACTATATAAAATGCTGAAGGAAAGGAAAAAACGAAAAAGCATAATAGGTTGCCTTTAATTCATTTCTTTTCTTCTCTGGTGGATGCGGGACATAATATGCAATTAGATAGTCACTGTTTGCTCACAGGGACAGATAATACATATATACTTGGTCTCCTGTCGTTTTTCATCTTTGTCGTTTCATACTAATCCTCATCTTACAAGCCGACTATTTGTTCTCACTGGTCACACTGTGCAGCACCTTTCAGCTTTACCCTCTTAAACCCTTTTGTGTGAACCATTTATCATCTAAGTGGATTGACAGGGGAGGGAACACATCTCTCGAGCCTTGCTGATGTAGCCGCCTTACTGTTATTCAATTACTGCGCTGCTTGCTTCCTGGAGACCGCAAGGGCTAACAAGGCCCTATTCTAGGAAGTAAAGAGGAGATGATGTGCAGTTATGTCAAGGTTCACTGAGACGCCAACGCTGAGACAGTAACACCCCAACCCCCCACCCCACACGACATCTCTAATCCTCCACCAGCTGGGTCGATCTGAGCCTTGCAGATCGATGGCTATTGACAGGTCTAATTGATTTCTGTGGGAAAGGGATGCAGGCTCATCCGGCTAAAAGCCTCCAACCATCACCACCGCGCACAAACAGCCACGTGCAGATTTGGATAGATGTGTCTGCGGCGAGTGGTGCAGACTGAGCGAAGATCAAGAGGCCAGGGGGAGACCTGAGGAACTAATGGCTGTTCGAGCTACTGATGAAACTGTGCAAAAGCCTGACATTTCCCCCCTTCCACAGAGGATAAAGATGTAATTCAGGACTCGACTGAATGTAAATAGTAGAAAATCAAATCCCTGGATATGAGACCTACATTTGATTTATAAATGAAGGATCTAATCAGAATTTGTCACGGTTGACATAACATAAATTACTATATCATTCACCCTAAGACACAAGTGAGGAAGGTGAAACAGGTGAATGTAACCTCATTTTCTAAAAATCTTTTTAAATTTTGGTAGGTTTGGTGAAAAGGACCCAAATGCAAGACCGAGACAGGCATGGTGAAAAAACTGACATCAAAAACTCACAGGCAAGAAAAACAGATAACCTTAACCTTAACACTCTGCACCCCAAACCGTTACCCTACCTCCAAACCCCA
>OMLP01022026.1:0-23699 GCA_900302685.1 Spondyliosoma cantharus | reverse complement strand
ATTTAGTATTTATTTTATTTATTTATTTTTGCGGGCCCACTTCCTGTGACCCCAACTTCCTTTAAATCACGGGTCACGGAGTCGCTTCCTCCTCCCTCCTCACTGTGACTGTGGCATGCTACAAACATTTTACTGGAAGCGCTCGTTAAAAATCGATCGTTGGAAACCGTCAGCATTTGGTGAGTCTTTAGCCGTAGTAGTTCCAACTGTTTAACACATGCACCTGTCGTGAAACTGCTCACTAATGCGCTGTTTTGCTAGGATTGGTACTGAACTCCACCGTTCAGTACTCCACCTGCAAAACGCCGCGGATTTCCTGTCGGCTGCGAATGGAAGCGACGTTTAAAATACTCAGTTCTGAAGGTAAACGATGTTTTTATTAGAAATGAACCAAGCCGAATTGTAAGTAATATGTTAAATTAACCCCTCACTTGCGTAGTTTGGAGTGTTCATTTTGGTTTCCATAGTTTAATTACTTGTATGATTGGCGCTAAAATGCCTATGGGGTTTGGTCCGAAATTGATTTGAATGTAGCTACTGAATGAACGAACATTGCGCAATTGTAACTAACTTGTTAACTTTGACCTGTTAAACTTTGACTTTCATGTTAACTTTGATTTAGATTTCAACTCTGATTTTGATTTGTGAAATATTAACATGGTACTAGAATAAGATGGTTGGTTACTATTGTAACTTTGGATTAATGACAATTAATTAATTTAATTAATTAATGTATTTGTATATTGGCATGTATGTTTGTACGTACATTGATTTTATGTTTTTGATTGATTTCATATGAAATACTTATGTGTATTTTTGACCTTTTAGGTCAGGTTTTTGTACTGGACTAATTTTGGAGTTCTGCCCCTCAACTCCAAATGGCGAGCTAAACCTGGTCCAATCAGCATACTGGTAGGACAAAAGACTGTTGCACACCTACCGCTGTGGACAAACTTTCCTTTTTTCCCAGACCTACAGGATTCAGATCGACCCGATCCTCTGGTTATTTTTTGAATAAATTAGTATTGTTTCCTGGAAGGGTATATTGTTTATATGGGTTGTTTTTTTTCATGCACATTTGGTAAATACACTTTGGTTAAACTGCACCACCGGCTCATTGTGTTTTCATTCACAATCCAGGCTCCGTAAAAGAACCAGTCTTCGGTTGCCGCTTTTGTAGCCGCAGTCAAAAATTGCCTAGCCCAAAAGCGTTACATATTTCGGCCGTAAGCGATAATATTGACCGCACACCATTTCGCGGGGTTTCATTGTTACTTTTTTGCTTGTTTGTACTTCTTTGCAAATTTACTTGTAAGTTAATTATTATATAGTTGTATTATATAGCCTGGTTGGCACCATGGGCAAACAAAAAACGGGAGTTCCCCCCTCCGTGAAACAGCAAGCGGAGCTGTTCAACACAAAGGTGCTTAAGTGATGCGACTCTGAATGTGTACCAGGGAAAGCTGAGGAAGAACGTCTGCATCCTGAGCACCATGCACACAGGTGTGGGCACCTTCAGTAGACAAAGCCAGAGTCTGTGATCTACTACAACACAAAGTAGGCCTACGGTGCGGACGTTGGACCAGTACGGGGCATACTGCATCAAAGGTGGTACGTGAAGATGGCCAGTGGTGGTGTTCTATAACATCCTCAACCTGGCTGGGATCAATGCCCACATCTTATTCAAGGAGTGCAGCAGGAGAGCCCAGAGGAAGTTCCTGCAGCAACTGTCAGAGGAGGTGGCAGCAACGGAAGCATCTACCGCAGCAGACACAGAACCGGAGGCAGTGCCGGTCCGAAAGAACAGCAAACAGAACCAAACATCGGACACTTGAAATGCCACAGTGAGTGGCAGCTGTGAGGAGAGTGGAGGTAATCTGCCTAGACTGACCAGTGATTGGAATGAACCCGCCACAGTGGCTGGTAAACTGATTCAATTCACCCGCCAGCACGCAAATTCACCCGCATTTGGCAGGTGGCGGGTGCTAATTTCCATCCCTGGTGTGTACAATGAATGTAGTAGTCTAACACTGAGTACACATCAGTACTGTATATCATTGTTATTGATAACCTGTGGTACATCCACCTGCCACAGTCCTGTATTGGTGCACTGGGGAGTGTAATGTGTATTTTTGCAAATGTAGTTGTCATGATTCTGCTCTGCAATGTGTCTATTTCCAGTTTCTGGCTGGCTGGAACAGTCTGTCTTTGTGTGTGCACCTTTCGTTTCCCCTCCCCTGTCTGTGTCTTGGTTTGTAGGCGTGGCATTCCAGCTGCAGGCAACCACAGGTGAAATCACTCACCTCATCAACCTCCTCCATATAACCCCCGGACTTTCCTACAGCCAGTGTCAGATCGTACTCTCAGCAACAGTGGTAACTCGTCGCGTGATCCTGACTCCCTCGAGATTGTTTGTGCAACTTTCCGAGTCCGTAGCTTGTGTAGCTTCCTCAACTGTCTTCTTCCCAAGATCACACCTGTCTTCAGCCTGCCTGCCTGCTTGCCTGCCAGCCCGCCAGCTTGCCGGCTCGTCAATTCTACACCCGCAGCTATCTTCGTTCTGGCTTCCGGGTTCGCCATTACACCTCGCCGAACCTTCTGGTATCTGCTGCAACCCGATCGTGAGTCTCCCGCTCACTGTCTCGTCCGGCTGGACGAACACGGGCCACGTCGTGAGTCAAAATACACCGCAATACCGAAGAGTGACCAGCGAAGCACCTTCCGACATCTGCCGCTGCCATCTGCCAACCTCAACAGCAGCATCTACCATCTGCCAGTTCTTCCTGAACTCCGCTACTCTGTGCGAGTACTTAATAAACGTCATTACCAACTGCATTCTATGTTCTGAGTCTTGCGTTTGGGTTCGATCCCTGTTCTCACCATGACAGTAGTAGGGCCTGTCTGTGGATGCAACACTGAACTAATGTGTCTGTTCATCATAAATTTGACTTTTTGGTCTCTTCCAGGTTGCTCAGTGTCCAAGAGGGCAAACATAAAAGAAAAGAGACAACACAACCCAGTAGAGGTAGAAACAGTGATGGCAGACTGTCAGTTCTCACACACATCACTGATCACATTCTCATGTCCTATTGTCTTTTCTCTCAGGTGACTGAGCCTCTTAAGCTTGTTGGGATGGACTTGGTAGGTAAACTTACACTTAAAGGTAGTGGCAACCAGTACATGTGTGTCATGGTTGATTATTTCTCCAAATGGGCAGATGCCTACCCAATGAAGAGCAAAACAGCAGTCGAGGTGACAAATTGTATACTTTCTTTTACAAATTTGGTGCACCTAAAAGACTGCTAACATACCAGGGCAGAGAGTTTTGTAACAAGGTACAGTAATGGTAACTCATTTATCCCCAGTATGCAACTACTGCTGTACTGACTTATGTCATGTTTATTCAACTAATCACTTGAAGGTCAACTATGTACTATGTGAGAGGCTGGGTATCCAAAGAAGTCTTTGTTCACCTTACCATCCATGTTGTGGAGAAATTGAATTGGACAATAGAGAGGTATAATTTGCTTTCAATACTGGAATGAGTTGTAGCTCTCTCAACAGACATTAAGTTGTTGTTGCTGGCAGATCAGCTTTATTATGCACATGAATGTGATATCTGCATTTCTAGGTCTCTGAACAAAATGGTTGCGGATCATCACATGCAGTGGGACCAGTACCTGCAGTCAATTATCTTCTTTTCCCCTCAAGTTTGACAATTTTAAGGGGGCCAAGCAAATCGGCCTCCAACTTGCCCCCTTTCCGTTGTTCCTGCCTAATACTCTTTTGGAGGACAAGCTCTCTAACCTTAAAATTGTCCTTCTGGCCTGTGTCCTCTTTGCGTTTTTGGACCTTGTTCTGACTTTTCTTGATGTTTCCCAGAACTTTCTTGTAAACATGGTCCTGCCTCTGAAGACCATCGCAGGGTCCTCCACATTAATAAGGCTGGTGACCCTGCGATGGCCTTCACAGGCAGGACCATGTTTACAAGTAAGTTGTCTTTGCCAATCCATTACTAGGATAGGTCAATTTCTGATACTGAGCAGTCACTTTTCAGCTTGCAGAGCACATCCTGCAAGGGGAAAAGATTGACTACCCTGTGGACCTGCAGGATGAAAACCACATCTGGCTTGAAATGACAACGGCCCTGATAACTAACACTGGTACGTACTTCTCCATCAGATACAGTATCTCACAAAAGTGAGTACACCCCTCACATTTTTGCCTCCCACTCGAAGGTGTGTCCTTCATCCTAGGGAATGACTTAGCTGGGGGTAGAATGCTTGCTGCCCCTGAAGTAGTTCCATCCCCTTTAGCTATCAAAAACCCAGATAGCTTGAGGAGCAATTTCCAGACACTTTCCCAGTATGTGTTGCTACACGTGCCATGTCCAGGAAAGACCAAGGCACAAACTTGGATCCTGAGATTGCTCTTTCTGACACCTTCCTGGTAAAGCTTGAGACACCAGGTTTTGGTAAAGTGTTCCCATCTCGAGAAGAACTTGAGCTTGAACAGGAGAAGGATTCAACTCTCTTCCCTTTTTGGGGAGGCTATGTCTGAGGATGAGATTACAGTTGTCTCATGTGGGTATTTTGTGAATGATAGTGTTGATGAGAAAATGGACATCTCCTAAAATGTCTAATCGGGATGATTGGAGCAGTGTGTTTCAAGTTGTTGTTCCAAGTGCTTATCATTCTGACATTTTGCATTTGGCTCATGATCATTGTCTTGTGGGACATATGGGAGTCAGGAAGACTTTGGACCGTGTGTTGAGACATTTGTTTTGGCCCGGTGTGAAAAATGATGTTGCCCAGTACTGTAGAACATGTCATGTATGCCAAGTTGTTGGTAAACCTAACCAGAAAATCCCACCTGCACCCTTATACCCTATTGCGGCTATTGGGGAGCCTTTCGAGCAAATATTTGATTGCGTTGGTCCTCTCCCCCGCACTAAGTCAGGTAACCAGTACTTGCTGACTATCATGTGTACGTCTACTCGGTACCCTGAAGCCATTCCCCTGGCAGGATTACAGCTTCAGCAGTTTCTAAGGCTCTAATAAAGTTCATCACCGTGTTCGGCCTTCCCAGGGTTGTTCAGACCAACCAAGGGTCAAATTTTATGTCCCATGTTTTTTCTCAGGTGCTCAAACAGTTGTCGATCCAGCATTGTACTTCTGCTTATCACCCAGAGTCTCAGGGCACCCTAGAGAGGTTCCACCAGACTCTCAAGACAATGTTGCGGGCCTACTGTAAAGAGTTTGAGAAGGATTGTGATGATGGGGACCCCTCTGCTCCTCTTTGCAGCAAGGGAAGTGACCCAAGAATCCCTTGGTTTCAGCCCAGCTGAGCTAGTGTTTGGCCATACTGTGAGAGGTCCTTTGAAAATGTTGAAAGAAAAGTGGTTGACAAACCAGTCTCCTCCTACTAACCTCCTAGACTTTGTGTGTAACTTCTGGTTTAAGCTAACTAAGGCATGTGACCTAGCTAAGCAAAACTTGGGGGAGGCTCAAGTAAAGATGAAGGGATGGTACGATAAGAAGGCGAGGCATCGAGTGTTTTCACCAAGAGAACAAAGTTTTGTTTTCCACTTACTGGTTCTACTTTGCAGGCTCAATATAGTGAACCGTATGTGATTGACTGCCAGGATGGTGAGTGTGACTACTTGGTTAAGACTCCAGATCGTAAACGAAAGATGCGCTTATGCCACGTGAACCTGTTGAAACCTTACTGTGAGAGGAACCAGCTCATACACTCGGATGTGAAAACTATTGCTGTTTTGAACAATTCAATTCATGTAGGTGAAGACACTGTCTTGTTTCAGAAGACAGTGATGTTGTTCCAGAGCATCTTTGTGTTTTTGTTAGTCCAGAATTTTCTCAGGGTAGGTTGCCAAATTCTAAAATTTTGACTAACTTGGATGTCCATCTTTTTTATTTGGAGTCTCTCAAACTTTCTCACATCACTGAGTTGATTCATAAACAGTATAAACATAATACAGTCACCTAAACTGTCACTGAGTGAGGAGTGTTTGTCGAACAGTGGTTTGCAGGTCGCAGACCCCAGACCCCCATGTGGAATAGTAGTGTTCAAGCCACGTCAAAATGAATATACACTTACATGACTTGGATTGATAAGCAGAGACGATCGGAATGTTTTCCCTGTGTAGCGGACAGCCGAGGACCCCTCTTGATACGGGATTCACAAACCACACCTCCAGCACATCTGGGACCCTCACCAGTTAAAATGAACACCAGTTAAACTGTCACACCGGCAACAAAAAGGGAGGCCACACACAGACACTTCAATTAGGGCTGTGCAATGAATCAAATTTTGATAGTGATTTCGATTTTTGGGTCAAACGATCTCCAAACTAATATAATCAAGTTGAAACGATTTATTTGGCATTTTTCGTTGTACAGTAGGCCTAAAGATTTTCTGAAAGAGATGCACATGCACAATTCAGTCCCTCCCCCAAAGCATTCAATGTGGCCCTGCTGACTGGCACATCCACCAGATACGGGTCCACTGCCATGGTGGAGCCGGGACACAGCAGACCTGTATCTGGTGGATGTATGGCGACGTGGATGGCTGTTTTCCAAAAGCTTCCCTGTGTCATCCTTTGCCAGTAGCTACAGTCATCAAAGAGTTGATGTGTCTGAGAGAGGCACCCTTGGCTCTTCCCATTTTGGTGCCCTTGGCGACATTATTCATTGTTTGACCTGCAACTGTATGCAAACATACAGTACATCCATATTGTTACACCACTGCATTAAGTCTGTTGTGTAATTATACTTCATATAAAGTAGGCAGTGTAAAAATAAGCCTAATTTACTTTGACAGGCTGGCATTTAATTAGTACCAAGGATTAACTGTAAGAGTCAATAATAATAAAAAGTACAACAAAAACAATAAAAATAATAACACTGTAGTCTACTGTTTGGTTTGGTTACCCGTTTGTGGTTTCTGTGCATTTTACAGTTCGGTCACTGAACGCATTGAGTTTTCTCATGCTTTCCTTTAATTACATTTAATTATTTCCCCTGAATTAATGTGTTTTAGTAGACCCACTCTTACCTGATCAGGATGGGGTTTTGCTGTTTTATTGTAGTGACTATGTGGTCTTATCGCTGGTTGAGAGACTAACAGAAGTCAGCATAATAACTTTATTAATGCCATATTAATATTAATCATTACATTAATATTTTAGGCTGTAATCTTACTAATAGCGCTGATTTATGATGTCTCAAAGTATTAGAAAGGCATGATATGACGCTAGACTGATTTGCAGGCAGTCTTGCAGGGCATAGAACATTTCAAAATGACTGTATCTGTGCTGGGGGCCACTAGTTGAATAGGCCTGCCCTAGACAAAAGGTTTTTCATGACTTTGATAATCAGTGGTTCTTTGAAGAACCTAAAGGAAAAAAAGATCCATAAATGTTCTCCTATGGCATCACTGCGAAGAACCATTTTTGGTCCTAACTTGAACCTTTATTTAAATGGGTGCATGGAAAATTGCTAGTGAGCAGAGAGCTAGAATTATTTACTGAGATGATTTTCACAAACTTACTTACTTCCTGTAGCTTTGAAAAGAAAATCATTTCAGAACCACCGGAAATAAGATCCTTATGGATTTGCATTGTGAAACATCACAGTTTCTTTTGTTATTCGATTGGTGAAAGCAGACCACCCCTCCTGCTCCTGCCTGCCTCTTAAAACACCAGGGACTCATTCATGAAAAATGTATCTTTTCTCACAGGGCATTTACCAGGGCTCCGAGTTCAAGCCCTCTACATTGTACAACATTAAGTCCAGGCCCCAAGACAGAGGGAGGAGGGAGCACAGGGAGGAGCATAAGATAGACTCATGCATGCTAAGGTGTTCGGGGGTGAGGCATTAAATCAGTTTTGCTTGCTCTGAGAGCATTATGCGTTCAGTTATTAATTTTCCTGCAGGAGCCAAACAGAATGAAGCTAAAAGGTTGTTTTCATTCAGGAGCAGTCAGGTAGATGAATGTGACATATGTTAGCTCCTCCAACAGTTGTGACAAAGGGAAGGAAGATTCCAATGTTGAGACGCAAATGGGAAATGGAACAGCAGTGTTGCGCAGCAATCACTGGTGCCTTGATACACACTGTTTAGCCATGGGCCTAAACATAAAGTTCACTGACAGTTATCTTCACTGCAATCCTACCTGCAACCCCCATCATTCTACCCTCACACACATGCACATACACAGTAGTGCAAAACATTCTCGCTTTAAGCAGGAGTGTATTGTGCCATTGTCAGGTGAGCTATGAAAAAAAGATATCAAGATTTCACATGTTGCATTGCATAATGAATCATTTTGCTGCGAGCCTCAGCTGACGATGTCTGTATGTTGTGAGGGGATTTCATTGCTAATCTGTTTTATAGCCTATCCCTGAGGGGTATTTTTTTTATCCACAAAACATTTCTGGAGCTTCACATCAAAACAGTGTTTCTGCATTCTTCCAAACAATTTAAGTAAATGGGGAATAAACATTAAATAGCTCCAACAATGCTTTTGTAGGCTTCCCTGGCTGCATGTAAAAGTGCTCTTGAGGAAGATGCTGAAACCCAAATTGCTCCTGATGAGCAGGTCCGCATCTTACATGGCAGCCTCTGCCATCAGTGTGTAAATGTGAATGTAACAAGTGTTGTAAAGTGCTTTAAGCAGTCAGTAGACTGAAAAAGTGCTATAGAAATGCAAGATCATTTACTTTTTGGGACTAAAAACGTTCACTTGATTTTCCATTGGCAAAAGGGCTGGTGATCGAGCCAATGCATCATTATTTGATGGGCTAGGAATGAGACTCTCACAAACTGGACCTTTAAAATGCAGGAGTTTATGGGTCTCAGTTTCACATTACATATACTCTAAAATACCATTGAACCTGATCAATCAAAATGCTGATCAAAACTTTTATGACATTTCTGTGGAACTTTTTTCTTTTTTTTTGCCACATTAAACTCTTAAGTTCCCATAGATGATTATTATTAAGCCCTGATGTATAATACATAATGGCATCACATTACCTGGGATAATTCAATTGCAGTTGCAAAGTTCCTATCTCCTATCTGAATGCTCATTCATTCGCAACTCTAACATGCTTTTTCCCCACTTTTTCATTGTGACCTTCCTCCATCCCTTTCACCTACACCTCATCACATCTTCAGCTATTCATCTCATCCAATCCCATCGCCCAGCCCAGTCACCGGAATGTATTGTTAGCAGTTAATGTTTTCGTTACCCACATATGTCCACGGTAACAAGTCTGCCCAAATGACTGATCGAGTCACAGCAACATATATTTTGGTACATTTATTCTGCTGATTGGGTTGAGCCAGCAGCATCGAAGTTCCATCACCCCCCCTCTTAAAATGTAATCGTTGTCATGATGGGGCATAATCACCAAAGACTCATATTTCTCATCTAATGTGCACAGAATGAGGTCTCTCCAGATGAAAGTGTTAAGAGGAGATTGGCTGGCATCCGCTTTTCATCCTGTCTAAAATCTGAAGTTTTAGACAGGATGAAAAGCATTCTACAATTTTCTAGATCATCAGAAAGTAGCGGTAATCACAAAAATGCTTTTTCTGTGATTGATAATTTACAGTGACTGTAACCTCAGTTCAGGTAAGAGACAAACCTTTTCACCAAAGACTATGCTGTACAACACTGATGCCAGTGTGCGTAACATTGCCTGTGGGAGATTAATTATGTGCTATTTGCTAACTTAAATATTTTACCTGAATATTGATTACAGTACATTCTGCAGGCTGCAAATCACATATGTCTGCATTAATTTTCTTGGATGAAAGCTTCGGCTGTGTTTCTTTCTGGCTGTCTTATTTATTTGAGTTGAACTGACACTCAGCACTGAATGATAAAAACATTTCTTCTGTCAAATACTTCCCATCTCCTCTGTGAAGACTTTACACTTCTCTATATCTTGTCATTTATCAAAGGAGGGAAACAAATATCACCCTGAGGTGTTTTACTTTCATTTTTTTGTCTCATCAAACAAGGAGTCCAGAAAGCTTCCCAGTGTGTTAATTGTTGTAATTAGAGTTAGATGCCCATCCAATTGCTGATTGCTTTCCACACAATGGAATATGCTGAATATGGACAAGAAAAATGTCCAAATGAATATTTGTTCCAATCTATTTTGGATTTTTGTTACTTATTTCTATAAACTACATCCATATGCTAATAAATGTCTATATCCTAAAATGGGTAACTGTTTGAACAAGCGTGTCCATTGGCTTCTCTGTGACAATCTTAATCTCAATAGTGTGTGGACCTGTGCATCAAGCTGACTGGTTGATCAAACTAACAATGTTACACATTTTGTACACAATACAGTGCACAAGTCAAGAAATGTATTAAAGAAAAATAATTCTCCTTCAAGGCAGGTTCCAGTCTAAGCTGGTTTAGGCTTTCACATCCAATGCTCTGAGCTCATTGAAAATCTGGTTTGAAGAGGTGGGCCTCCGAGCATGATTTGTGTTATCACAAATAGTTTGGAAGCCAATGCTGGTCCAGTATTCCGCTTACAGAAGACTAATGTGAAAACTTGAAGCCTCTAGTGCTCATAGACTGAGAATGGACTGTAAAGTGAAGTAGGAGACATCTTTTGTCCAGCAGTTAAACTTTATATTTGGGGATTTTTTTTTATAAAAGAATGGGTGTAATTTTTATTATTATTATTTTTAAATGTATTAGAAATAACATGTTTCCCTTAAAACATAATTACTGTTTCAAATTGCTATCATATAATCATAATTTTCTGAGACACCATTGAGTCTTGACATTATCCCTCTTCTTCCGCCAAGTTGACACAAAATAAATTCAAAAAGCATATGTGAATGTGTGAAACACTTCCACTTATCCATGATACTTGGGTTGTCCTCACATGCCAGACGTTGTATGAGAGAAGCAGGAGCACTGGCAATCTTCTAATAAAATAATATAATAATCTGCAACACAAACTGCAGTTTCCCCCATATGTTCCAACAGTTAAGGCCATGTAAAGTTCACAGCAGGTCAGTAAGCTGAATCATTACATCCTGCTACTTATAAACAATAAGACCCGTGCCTTTGTTGGTGAATGTGTGTGTGTACATGAATGAGTATAGACCGATAGATCTGTGTTAGTGTGTGGCTATGTGTGGGTGTGTGTGGACAAATGTACATAAGCTTCCGTGGATGCCAGCACATTTTTGAGTGTCATTAAGGCTACAATAAAAAGTGACTCAGCAGTAAAGCTCATTGCTTGCACTGCTGTGGTTAGCTCTGTTCTCCACAGAGACCACAGAGATCACAATACCCAGAGGGCAAGTCTGCGTCATCATTTCTTTGTTTCTTATGGGAAACAACCCCAACAAAATATGACAGGCTTGAATAGAGTTGTCATGTATATCCAAGTGTGTAGTCTAGCTCAGTGGGCTTTGGGAGGGAGGGTGTTTTCTCTGCTCAATAAGAAATCAATTCTCAATTCTCTGCCTCATTTGTTGCCTCTGGCAAACTTCCAGAAAAGCCTTGAAATCCTACTTGATAATCAAGCATGAAAAGCCATGGATAATAGACTATTATGAGATGCAATTGCGGAAGGGAAGATAAGCTTATGCTGTAATTGAAATATCATCCACATCACATGTACCTAAGGACCACCACAGTAAGATCTGTTAGTCACACAGAGACCATGTCTTATCTCTGCACTGTTTCATGGGCAGACAAGAAATGATAAGAGTGAAATCCATCCACTTGTTACACTATAATTGTGGTAATGTGATAAATCATTTATTTAACTGATCCAAATTATTATTAATATTGTCATCTTGTAGGAGGGCAACTACAGCGTTCAAGTTCTGCAAGAAACACAATTTTTCAGAAATCTTCATTTTTATTTCCATTATTAAAATAATAGTATGCAAACAGCAGTTTGTATACATTTATATATAGTTAGTTAACTGTTGGTAACAGTTAGTGCAAATCTTTTTTCCCTACTCTAACTTATTGAAACTTTGCACTGAACTAGCAAAGACACCTGGCAGCATTACTGGTCATATTTTGAAGTAGCCCCAGGGAGACACCCCTGATCTATGTGCTGTACAGACTAGTCCTGTGTTATACTCATTGCCACCAACATATAAAAAAATATTCCAAGGCCCGGAAAATATTGTTGAGCAACTTCAGCAACTATCTTGGTTGACTATTACACACACACACACACACACACGAGGTGTGCAAGAACTAGCCGCTCCATGACTTTCATGATGTGGAGAGGCTAGTTCTAACACACCTCAGACCCTTAGTGTGCCCATCACAGGACCCCCTACAGTTTGTATATCAGCCCCATGTTGGGGTCGATGATGCAATCATCTACCTGCTGCAGGAAGCTTACTCTTCCCTGGATAGACCCAACACCACTGTCCACGTCATGTTCTTCGACTTCTCCAGCGCCTTCAACACCATCCAGCCTAGGCTGCTGAAGGCCAAACTGGAGAACATGCAAGTGGATTCTCCCCTCGTCACGTGGGTCGATGACTATCTGACGGGCAAACCGCAGTTTGTGAGATTACATGTGTCTGACCAGGAACATCGGCGCCCCCCAGGGAACTGTGCTGATCCCTACCTCTTCACCACCTACACTGCAGACTTTAAGTACCCCACTGAGTCACGTCATCTGGAGAAATTCTCTGATGACAAGGCCATTGTTGGGCGTGTAGAGGGCGGGAGGAAGGATGACAGGGACCCGCCCGACAATTTTGTTAATTGGTGTGGGGAGAACCACCTACAGCTGAACGTGGCGGAGATGAAAAAGATGGTGGTGGACTTCAGGAGGACACCGCTCACCCTCTCCAGTCTACATTGGTGGGACAGATGTTGTCATTGTGGAATCATACAAGTACCTGGGTGTTGGGCTGGACAATAAACTGGATTGGTCTAGAGACAAGGAGGCACTCCTGAGCCGACTTTACTTCCTGTGGAGGCTCAGGTCCTTTAATGTCTGCAACCAGATGCACTAGATGTTCTATCAGTCTGTTGTTGCGAGCACCGTCTTCCTCGCTGTAGTGTCCTGGAGTGCAGGCATCCAAGTGAAAGATACCAACAGACTGAACAAACTCATCAAGAAGGCAGGGTCTGTTGTTGGCTCTGAGCTTATCACCCTGGCGGAGGTGTCGGAGGACAGGATGCGGGTAAAACTGCTGGCAATCATGGACAATGTCTCTCACCCCCTCCACAAAACTCTGGACAAGCTTAAGAGCAGCTTCAGAACTCATCCACACCACAGGAAATCATTCCGACCTGGTGCCATCAGACTTTATAACACACACTCCACAAAATCAAAATTAAAATAAAAATAAATTATTATTACTGTAAATAATCCACTTACCTTGATAACTCAGCATATATTACTCCTCGATACCTCAGTATATTTACAAATGTCTAAAACCCAGAGAAATCAGCACCAGCAAACACAAGTTTGACAATGGGAGCTTTTTTTGTGTGTTACTCACACAAATATCTCTTTGCCAAAAAAGCTCTGCTAGGGGGTTATGTTTTCACCTGTGTTTGTTTTTGGTTGGTTTGTCATCAGGATTACACAAACGATTCCTGAACAAATTTCCATAAAACTTGGTGTAGTTAGGTGGTTGGTATCTATGAGTGAGTACAAATGGGGACTGATGGCCGTTGGCAGTGCCATTATAGTTTTAATAATGGATCAAATGACTATGACTATAACGTGAAACTAGTCATGAACATGGTGAAGCATAGCTGGATATTTCCCTCAGGATTTGGTGTAGATCAACACAGAGCTAAATTCCAAAATCTCTTAGGTAACAAGAATCCCAATTTGCTAATCTTGAGCCATGTTTTCTGGATGTGTAAATAAGCAACTGTTAGCTAACACGTTTACCATGTTAGATCCACCTTTTGTTAGATCCCCAGTTTACCCCCGTTCAGAACGGAACTGGTACTGGAGTGAAGGGTAAGCCTGCAAGGTGTTGCGTTAATATGGATTTAACTAGGAACTGCTAAACTGGTGGTGAGGAGACTCACCTAGTTTCTCGCTGCTTATGAACAAACGTCTACCCTGCGTCCTTTGGCCTAGTACCTGACTTGAAGAGCCTTTGAGTCAGATGCAGTCCCCAGCCATGCATGCTAATGGCAGCTCTCCTCTCAGTGATCTGAGGACTTGGTATGGGGTAGGATGAGTTTTAAGGGCTTTTTGTAAGGCCTAAGGGTCTATTTAATTAAGTTGGCTAGAGAAACCTCAAGAACCTTTAAGATATTTTGCACACTTATCACCTAACCTTTTACTTCAATCAAAAAGACATGAAATCAGTGTCCACAACTTCTACATTAACTGCATTATGTACGTTTTATTGCAAAGTTTTAGCAAGGGCAAAACATACAACTCATACTTATCTCAACCACCTCCATTCCAACAACTGCAGGTCCACAAATCTGCTACACATTTACCATATTTTACAGATAACTCATGAACTCAAAATTATATACTTTTCACCAAAATGTGGTTATGAATTCACGATTGCACCTTTTTATCTTCTAAATGTATGTCAAAGAAACAATAAGTATTCTTTTCACACTGTTAAGATGTAGCCAAAGGATCTAGCTTCACAGAAAGTACACTTTACACCAAACAATACTCATACATATAGTCTCTGGTCTCAATATCAGCCACAAAACTGTCAGAATATTTAAGAGCAACATTTCCCCTAAATGTGAGAGGGATTGATTTATATCTGAGAGGGATCAATTAAGTAGGCATTTACATGTTAGGGTGTCAGTTTTTCTTTCACTTTAATTAGAGGTTATTTTCCAGCCTTCTACAAATCACAGTTTGTTTTTTTAAACTTTGGGATTAAAAAGTGGATTTATTGCTTCTCAACCTGTCTGCAGTAACGAGCCCTGGAATTGCTGAAATTCCCTGAAATGTGCTGAATGGCGGGGGAATGCACTTTACATCAGGAATGTATGGAGAAAATCGAAGAAGGAAAGAAAAGCCAAATAAACCCTTAGTCAAACTCAGGGAAGTAACTTGAATAAACACAGAAACTCGCCTATCTTGTGTGTGAAGACAGACAGCTTGTTAGCATTAGCTAGCTTGGTAACTTCCAGCTAGGTGGACTTGTTTAACCAGGCTCACTTCAGCTCCACCCATGATCCACCTCTTTGCCAATTATTTTTTAGTTTTGATCTAAAAAAAAGACAAAGAGGGGATCTTTAACGAGTAAGTTGTAGTCAAGAACTGCCAAGATGGCGAGGGCCGGTACCACCCACTTTGAGATTAATTTTCACTCTTCAGAGGTTACGTCATGGTGGCTCTGTCCAAAATCTTTACAGTCAGCGGTTCAGACTGTGCAAAAGGAACCTGCCAAATGCAGTGTCATATTGATATTGGACACTTTCTCCTTCAATTCTCAAGTATCTGCTATTGGTCTAAAACATCATGTAGTCGGTGTAGTTTCTGTGTGTAAAAGCAACTTAATTTCCCTCTGTGCTTCTCTTTAGTTACCCCTCTGTGCCCATATTTCCTCATCAGTCTGATCCGTGAGTCATTTTGAGCCTTGTTGAGCCTGTTAGATGATAGTTACTCCTTTCCAGACTGATAAGCCACTGTCGATCTTCCAGTGTCTGTTCTTGTCTGTGGTTTCCTGAGGTTTCCAAGCACAAGCTGCAGTATGAACAGGCAATGCAGTTCTATAAGCTTTACATAAGACACAATATACAGTATTCCAAAAAACTGGCCGAGTAGAAGTGAAACTAAAAGGAAAAGTTGGTGAGAGAATAGAATTGTGCAGATCCAAAATTTTACTTGTTCAACCAGCGTCAAACTTTGATTTACAGTTAAAGTTTTAGGTTTTAAAGCCAGCCTTAGATCTCCCAGAAGTTTTTATCAGGTATTTTCAGCTTCACTGTGTTTGGATTATTATGTTAATGATTTGGATAATTATGAGAGCATCAAGCAACCTAAGAAGTACATGTACGTAGAAACTTGTATTAAGGCATTGGGATGCTTCTAGATTACTACCTTACTAAGTTACAGCAAGTGCTTTTTCTTTCATTTTCCTTCTGGTTCTTTCTGGTTTAAGCCTTTATATTGCCTTTGCCTACAGTGGGCATGAGGACAAGTTTGACTATCTCAAGAAAAATGTGTTTGCCATACAGTTGTGAGGATTTAGTAAAAGTTTAATTTAGCAAATGGCCCCGCACTCGTTACTATTGTTGTTACTCCATTGGTCACTTGTCAACACAGTGGCGGTTGTTCCACAAAAGTTACAGACTCATTTTAAGATCTGCACAATGATCTTAACTATGATTGGCACTGGACAGTGGTAGAGTTCAACACTGAACCAATATCCACACCCTGTGATGCCTTAAAACACAACAAAGTAAGATATGAATAATAGAATGAATGTATGAATGAAAGTTTCAAGCACTGAAACACTGTACATTGTACAGAAGATTACTCATTACGCAGGCACAGTAAAGTCTCTACCTCTTAAGGAAATATAAGAAGGCTAAATTCCGGTGCCAAGTTTTCATCAACTTTTACAGAGCAGCATTGGAAACATCCCAAACTGGCAGGGTTTGTGCACGGGGCCTGGACAGGAAGGCTCTGCAGCAGATGACTGAAATGGCGCAGAACATCATTGGTAACCATCTACAGAGGATCAGTGATATCAGTGAAGGATACTAACCCCACCCTTTGATGTCAGCCCTGTGATGAACTGGCAAACTACCCAGGGGCATACCAAGCCTCTTGTCCAATGTCAGCAGGCCCTCCAAGACCCAGGCGGTCATAGAAAATGGGTGGTCGGAGAGATGAATGGATCTTTTTTTTATGATGGCATCAATAAACACCACAAAGTTAAAGCTGGCTGTTGCAATAGGTATTGCATCATAATGTCCTTACTTGGTTGCTAAAATTGCTTGGCGAGACAGGGGATCACTGATATTGAAGTGTTGGTAAAGTCAAAGGGTGACACTTGAAATGTACCCCCTAGTCTCTCCTTTCAGCTCCTTTTCTAAATCAATCATACCCACAGCATCTTGTTTTGGTTCTGTCTGTCAATGTGTCTCATCAATATCTCTCCATCCAGACTGATAAGTAATGACAAGGGCCATTAATAGGAGTTTTCCTGGGTACAGCTTTTAAATGTGTCTGTACAAGCCCTCGACATGTCTTTGGGCTCCAAGCTCTCTGCAAGTTTCTCCAGCAGCTACACTTGTGTAGCGCTTGGAGTTGTTTTCCATAGCAGCTATTTTCCTCTCTCTGACTTTCCTTTGATTACCTTAAGTTTATCTCTGTATTAAGTTCACTCAAACCTCATTTGCACATTCAAAGTTAGCACTCTTGCTGTCTGGAAATGCTCTCAACTAGAGTTAATGCTCAAGGATTGTTCAGTGCAGTTTGCACTGTATTTGTAACACCCTGAAATACAAGATAGGACGTGGTATTAAAATGTGTCTAAAAATATTTTGTTTCATTACAGAAAGGGTTTAAACAATGCCGTCCTGTAGAGCTGGCAAATTGGTTCCCAAGATAGTTCTTCTTTGAAGAGACTGGAATCCAACAAGTCCTGGCTGCTCATTTTTAGGTCAGACATGCTCAAACAGCAAAATACAGCAATATATGTATCCTGAAAACAATGTCAAGTGCAGCAGTGAGGCTTGTTTACTCAGTTGTTTGAATTGTTAATAGGTGAAATGTGCTATTGTCACTGTGTTAGCTTTGATGGTGAAGCAAGAGTACTGTATGTCTCAGTCTGCACCGTGATTGGAGAACAAGGAGTTGATGTTTCAGGATGGGTAAGAGAGGAGAAACAGCCAGTTCGTTATTCACTCTGAGAAGAGAAATACAGAAATGGAGAATCAAAGATGGAGAGGGAGAGAACAAAGGAGTGGAGAGAGAGTGTTTTAAGGAATTAGCCTTGGAAGTGTTCCCATGTAATGTCACAAGCTATTGTCTTCATAGTACTTAAATCCCATTTCCACAAGTGACGTGGTAGGCAGCAGTGAGGGGCTACACTAAGGCCAACAAGTATGAAAGCTACGTTAAAGTACGACTCCTCTCAGCAGGGGAAATTCAAGGCCAAGCATTACCATGTTATTCTTCATCATACAGCTGTTGAATGGATTATACCGTGATGTCAACATGCAGAGGACTCCAGACATCTGATACAACTATTACTCAAAATATATTTAAGTTTATAATTTCAGTGTTTGGTTATCTGAGGCACAATGGCTCACAAATGTGTGTTAGCAGTAGGATTGCAATAGTACAAGATTTTAGGTTACCTTGACCGACCCAAAGATATCAGGGTTTCACAATATGAAAGTCATATGCAATTTTTGTGATTATTGTTGTTGTTGTTGTTGTTGTTGTTGTTAGAAATAAACATAGATTCTGACACAAACTATCTTTGTGGTTAGTCATCAGGATTCAGTTGAAAAGACAGAGCTCAAGCACTTGGCTGGGTGTCTTAAAAGTCTGACTCCAAAGAGAAGTTTTTCACAAGATTTCAAAGCACTCTTGTCCCATACATCAAAAAAGAGAAAAAAGGAACTCAAAGAAGATAGAGGAACTGCGGCTGAGGTCTGACAGCTTCAGATGTATTTGGTGATTCCAGACATCGGGTTGTGGAAACCCTCTACACAGCTCAGTGGAAAGTACCAAGTGTCATAAGGTCATGTTCAGGTCATGTTCAGGTGAGCAGATAAAGCAAGATATATTATTTGAGTAAAATATACAGTTATATGATAAATTGACATCATATATTGTATCTTCAAACTGGCATCTATAGTCTCAGTGGTGGCGGTGTCCGGCCATGTTCACTTGTATTGCGGGCAGACTCCCATCAGCTAGTGGGGCCAAGTCTCCATGGCTAACTGAGCTACTTGCTGACGGCACCATAGCTACACCAAATATAGCTACGGCAAGAAAATATAGTCCAATGTAGGCAGAAGAAGTTATACTACTACAGTTATTGGAGCTTCAAATGATGGCTATTTCTGACAAAATTACACCTTGAGTCATCAGCTTGAGGCCTCGCCTGGTCTCCAGAGGGTGGCAGTATTTGTTTCATAGTTTCATTCATCGAAAAACTGGAGTAAAGCTGCATATGCATCGCTTCTTTTTTGGGAAAGGGGTTATGTAAAAATGGATTGTGCAACCATAATAGCTTCTTTGATTTAAGACTTCATATTTACATTTACATTTTACTGACAGTTTTGTTGCCATTGAAAACATGTCTTATGCATGCCGACCAGATTGAACTTTTAGTGTGGATATTTGGGGAATAGTTGACTGATGTGGTCATCTCCAAAATCTATTTCACTTTCACTCATATTGTTGTTGTTCAGTTTTATCACTTCATTTTCTTTTTATGCCTCTTGAATTAATACTTGATGCATACATGTGCACAAAGCATGCATCATGATCATGTTTTTTCTCTAAATCTATATTCTCATCTTATTCTCCTCGGTATATTTAGCTGAGAAGTTTTATCACCCTCCACCAACAAATCACTGTGGTCATTTGAACAATATTTCACAGTTCAAATCAGCAAGGCGCACGGCCTCATATGACAGCCACTGTTTGTGCACTCTTCAATCACTGCATAATGAGCACACAGAAATATTCACATTAGCATAGTAATCTGAAGAAGTGTTCATGACTTATTTACCTTGATTTACCAAGTGAACTGTTTTTGTCTTCCTACAGATTATCGCATATATCACTCATAAGACATTTATTAGCACTGAAAACAGTCACTATGAATGAATTAGTCAGATTTCCATTTCCATGACAAATTGTATGTAACATATAGGAAATAAGTGGCTTTGGACATGCTTTGAGTTTCCTCTGTTTCAGTCTGGCTGTTATTTTGGAGCTTAATACTGTAGGTTTCTGCGGGCACAATGCTGAGCCTGTTCTATTCATGGTTTGGGGCTTTATTAACAGCTACATTAAAGTGTTGTGTCATGAAATGCTAGTGCCAGTGTTGACTGGCTATTTTATGTAGACTTTTAATTCACTTAGGAGAGAAGATGAGGCTTTTAAGTATCTTGCTCCATATTGAACCAGTTGATCCAGATATCATCACATCTCATCTCTTTACACAGCATGACACCCCACTAGAGGGAGTATTTACCTTTGTCCTCTCTGTTATTCCCACCTCACACTCCTTGACAGCTTCTACAGGTCAGTAAGGTGGTTTTCTTCTGCTTGTGTGGAAAGCCAAGATAACAGAAACAAATAGACAAACTGTTATCAAACATCTTTGTCTAGTATCATACCTGCATTTATATAATTCACTGGCAACCTCCTAACATAATTTAATGTACTTGATCCTTGTCAGAGGGCTTCACCAACTTGGTGGCTTCAGTGAACTCTGAGGCTGCTCCTGTTCTTCAGGTATGACAGACGCTCCCACTATCTGCAGTGATCACACCAATAACATGACTCAGCCGATAAGCTGCCCCGTCTTTTCTGCCGGAGTACAGCAGTTTGTGTCCATTAAGCAGGCCACCACCAGGAAACTGTCATTTGTAACAAAGGTATTGAAATTAAAAAGATGATGCTTCAATGAACACTCGAAATAAACTAATTGAAAGAGCCACTTATGGATGTTTTCTCAGATCTACAGGTTTGCTATATAGCTACATGCTATATATAGAATAGAGAGAAGAATAGAGAATACAATAGCCTTAATTGTCGATGCACTGTGGAGATACAACGGAAATTAGGGTGCTCCAACAGAGCCACCCATGCACCACAAAAAACAACAAGGAACAAGAAAACAGCATACAACAGGACAAAGACAAAACAGGCTAAAACGAGTGGTGTTCTCTCATTAAAATAGAGACAACAATAAGTATACTGTATAAGTGATATATGTGAGCCTCAATCTCTGCACAAAACACTTGCTTTTATAGAATTTATACATACAGTTTGTCGCATGTTGAGTTGTCGAGGCGTCTGTCGCAAACTATCCAGTGTGGTCTTCATTTGGCGAGGGGGAGAAGGGCTCTCTGCATCAGCTGGTTGCTTGGCCATTTACTTGGCATTACTGCGGCCGCTGCACTGATCCGCCTGTAAATCTCGCGTTCCGTCCTTCCCTCACTCGTGAACAAGACCCCAAGATACTTGAATCGGTGGATCGGTGGATTTACCGGTCAATCTACGTTCCTACCCTCACCTATGGTCATGAACTTTGGGTTGTGACCGAAAGAATAAGATCCCAGATACAAGCGGCCGAAATGAGTTTCCTTCGCAGGGTAGCGGGGCGCACCCTTAGAGATCTGCATCTTAGGAGGAAGAGACCCCGAGGAAAACCCACGACACGCTGGAGTGACTATGTCACCCAGCTGGCCTGGGAACGCCTTGGGATCCTCCCAGAGGAGCTGGAAGAAGTGTCCGGGGAGAGGGAAGTCTGGGTGTCCCTGCTCAGACAGCTGCCCTCGCGACCCGGCCCCGGATAAGCGGAGGATAATGGATGGATGGATGGATAGATGGATAGTTACTGTCGGCGCTTTGTTGATGGTTTTGCCTAGCTAGCCAAGCCCTTGCATCAGTTGGTGGTTGATCTCGCTGGTACCAAGTCAAGGAAGGGGTCAGGTCAGGCACTGGGGCAGCATGGACACCTCAGTGCGAGGATAACTTTAGTGCTCGGAAGTTCAAGCTGGTCTCCACCCCAGTGCTGGCCTACGCAGACTTTTCACGCCCCTTTATCCTTGAGACCAATGCCAGCCATAGTGTGCTTGGTGCTGTGCTTTCACAGGAGACAGACAGTGGTGTGAGACCAGTGGCTTACACCAGCAGGGGTCCCCAGTCCACTGAGCGCAATATGTCCAACTACAGCTCTATGAAGCTAGAATTTCTTGCGCTCAAGTGGGCTGTGACGGGAAAATTCCGGGAGCATTTGTTGGGGCACAAATGCGTTGTGTACACGGACAATAACCCGTTGAGTCACCTTCAGTCTGCTAAACTTGGAGCTGTAGAGCATAGGTGGGCTGCTGAGATTGCTGTCTTCGCAGCACATGAACGCTGACGCGACAGTCACAACAGTATGTATCTGTTGGTTTCCATTCTTCCATCCCCCTCTACGTCTGACCTTCGCGGCATGCAGGAGGATGAGCCTCTGCTGTAAAGTAAATGTTTGTTAAACAAAGTTAACTAAATTAATACAAAGAAGTCCCATCATTCAAAGTCACAGATAAATGATAATTAATTAATTATATGAATTAATCAATCAATAAACAAAATTCCCGGGCAGCAACAAAGCCCCGATGCCAGCTCTGTGTCAAGCCTGTGAGATCAAATCACCGCTCCAACACAGCTCCAAAGAGCAGAGAAATGCAAATCCAGTGAGCCAAAAGAGCAGTGGTTCCAGGAGGTGATGGCTTCTGTGTTTTTGGGCCTCACCAGCATAGCATCGTGGAGAGCCAGAATTAATATTCTAAGGCAACACACAGAATAGCAATCAGTTGGAGGCAGAAGAACAAAATGAAAAGCGAGGAGCGGACAACGCTGACTTACCAGCGTCACTACAAACACCCAGAAGGGTTTCCAGTGGGACAATCCACCCCCACGGCTCCACCGGTCTGCCACCTTTACAATTTCGGCATGTGAGTGGGAAGAAGAAGCAGCGGTGCGCTTTACTGCGCATTACCTGTGCGCTGCAGGAGATAACATGCGTCTGTGGCGGACACACCGAGGACGCTCCAACGCCAGCAGAGCCACACCACCTGAGCTTCACCACACCAACATCAACTCTGCCACGCCAGGCCACAGCCACCACCGAGGACGAGCGGAACAGCAAAAGGAGGGAGCGCGCCAGGTGAGGTATATAGAGGTGAGCCCTGCCTGTCCGCTGGTGCACCAGATGGACACAGCGCCCCGCTGTGAGAAGGAGTGTGCGTGCTCCAGCTACACAGAGAAACATCTGGCAAGGCTTTGAATCTGAAATTACCATCCGAAAGACCCTTTTCTATATCCCTTCCTGCTCAAAGAGGTTTGTTTCTGCTTGCCATCCAACATGTTACTGCTGCATTGCTTCCCAATTTCCCAAACAATGGGGCGATCTGAGGCTCATAACTTGTGTGTTAATCACATGCCAAAAAATGTAATGGCATTAACCTCTTCAACCCGAGCGCCCCCGGTACCGGGGGCAGCTGCGCATGTTGCACCATACACCATATAAGGGCATGCTAACCATGTAGCAACATATTCATGCAGCACACCCACGTAACGGGAAGAAGCTCAGCTAAACGCTCATGATAACCATTTTTACCTAATCGAAACACAAGTCTGACACGAAGCAACTAAATGCGCACGTAGAAAAAACACGCTAACGGCGCATGTCCGCAAAATCGGCGCTAGCGATTACGCTATTTCATGCTAACGATAGAAACAGCATATCATATGAAAGCTGAGACTCTACAAATTCCAACGGTATAAGTCTCATCACTCTACGCCCCAAACTCACTGAAACAGCTGCAGAAGAAGAGCAAAAATAAACATCACTTTATGCAGACATAGTCATGAATTATGTCTTACATTTGCTGTTTTGTGATTATAAACTGTGTTAAAGTGCATTACACCGTCTCCACGGGCTAACCCAATGTGTCTGTGTCACTTT